>CM053037.1:83819183-83862409 GCA_028564925.1 Lithobates sylvaticus
AGATAGAGCTATATCGCTACAATCAGGTTCTTCGTATTCCGAAGTCATTAAACTCTTATACTTTATACAACATACAATTCTTTAAAATTTTTAGGCACTTACGCTGTTCTGTGGAAAAAGAAGTCTCACATATACATATATATATATATCTTAAACAAAACTTTATACTTATTTCTATAGGTCTTATACTGTAAATCTTATGAACAGAATTATTTTAAATGATCATTATAAAACCATACATTTGTTCAATTTTATAGTGCACTTTTTGTTTCTCAAAAAACTTAATGGGCGTCCGCTCAACCAAACCTTTTATCACGGGCGTAATCTGCTACTTCCCGGTGATTAAAATAATAATCTCTTTTACAATAGTTTTTTTATAGTCAGACCAACCTAGTCAGACCCTCTTTAAATACCCAAATAACCTACGTAACTACCTGCGTGTCCTTTTAACCTCCCGGGGGACCGACCTAGTCCCCCGCGAAGGCACAACAACCTAACCTCCCGGGGGACCAGCCTAGTCCTCCGCGAAGGCACAATAACCTCTTTAAACTAAATTCGTGGCGATTATCTGGACAGCGTAAGCATTTACACCTATTCACCTTAAAGGGTAAAAAGGGCAAAATCACTTACCTGTCACAAGACATCCCACTTCTGAACACCAGTTGTAAAGGTACACGTCTTTCTTCTTGTATTCTAAGTGCCTAGGCCAGGAATTGGTAGGAGCGGAGATCCCAGTTCACCGGTGGTTAACACACACACATACACGGGTTTGTAAGTGATGTTGGTTACAAGGTTTATTGAGGAGTACATCGTCTTTTATGTGTAATACTAGAAGACCCTGCCCCATGTGGAGCCAATCAGGGCATTACACAGAAGCATACATCAGCAATTTCTAGTCATGTGATGGTTGTTAATTTGCAATATGGAATATGGGGCAAAGGTTAGTCATGTGATGATGGTTAGTTCTCGTTATCTGTACACATCTGCTAAACTTGACCAAAAAACTCCTAAGTCACTGCTAGCTAATTTCATATCCTCTGGTGAAGTACAAAGATAAAAACCACAAACAGATGCGTCATGATATGTCAGCACTTGTCAGTTTGTTACATAGTAAGCAGTATACACTTATACCAGCTTTGTTCAAAAGCTGTTACTCTGAAAGTTTAAACATATTAATTTCAATCACTATTAAAATGGTATATCATTATAAGTAGCCCCCTTATATACATGAAGGAGAAAAGGGGCACAGCATATTAGAACATATTGCAATCATGGTAATTAGGGAAGGAGGTCAAAAATAGAAGACATTAGCAAACAGAACATACATAGAAGGGAATAGTAAAGGAGAAATGTTACCTTAATATAGTCCTCCTGCAGGACCTCGATGATGGCAGAACAGGTCTCTGGAATAATGATTCCCAGGGCCTGGGGAGCAGTGGCGTCTCCAGCTTTCATATTTAGGGGGGCACATGGGGGGACAGAGACAAAAGTAGGGGGGCCAACTATAAAACGCAATTCTATACCCATACCCAGGATGTGCTAGGTGCAGAGTACAGGGTCCAGGGTGTGCTAGGTGCAGAGTACAGGGTCCAGGGTGTGCTAGGTGCAGAGTACAGGGTCCATGGTGTGCTACGTGCAGAGTACAGGGTCCATGGTGTGCTACGTGCAGAGTACAGGGTCCAGGGTGTGCTACGTGCAGAGTACAGGGTCCAGGGTGTGCTACGTGCAGAGTACAGGGTCCAGGGTGTGCTACGTGCAGAGTACAGGGTCCAGGGTGTGCTACGTGCAGAGTACAGGGTCCAGGGTGTGCTACGTGCAGAGTACAGGGTCCAGGGTGTGCTACGTGCAGAGTACAGGGTCCAGGGTGTGCTATGTGCAGAGTACAGGGTCCAGGGTGTGCTACGTGCAGAGTACAGGGTCCAGGGTGTGCTACGTGCAGAGTACAGGGTCCAGGGTGTGCTACGTGCAGAGTACAGGGTCCAGGGTGTGCTACGTGCAGAGTACAGGGTCCAGGGTGTGCTACGTGCAGAGTACAGGGTCCAGGGTGTGCTACGTGCAGAGTACAGGGTCCAGGGTGTGCTACGTGCAGAGTACAGGGTCCAGGGTGTGCTACGTGCAGAGTACAGGGTCCAGGGTGTGCTACGTGCAGAGTACAGGGTCCAGGGTGTGCTACGTGCATAGTACAGGGTCCATGGTGTGCTACGTGCAGAGTACAGGGTCCAGGGTGTGCTACATGCAGAGTACAGGGTCCATGGTGTGCTACGTGCAGAGTACAGGGTGTGCTACGTACAGAGTTTAGATTTCAGGTGTGCCACATTTCAGCTGAAAAAAAGCCCGGAGTAAAAGTATACAGTGCAAACACTGTCTGCAGCCATGAAAGATACAGCCACAGCACCTGTGATCATCATTATCATGCTGATGATTACACTGTACTTCATGTGACTGTACTGTATATAGGCTGTACAGTGTGATCATCAGCATGATAATGATGATCACAGGTGCTGTGGCTGTATCTTTCATGGCTGCAGACAGTGTTTGCACTGTATACTTTTACTAATCTTGTCAAAAGTAGTAACAGCAGTATATTGTAGCAACATCTGCAGTCTGAGTCTCACTCTAGTACTATACTAGCCTGCTGGCTGAAAGAAAAAATATATTTAAGGACTGTAAATAATGTATGAGGCTGCAGAACATTTGGAAATAAGCTGGGAATGAAAGGGTGTCAGGCACACAGTCAGTGTGTGGACTCCTAGTTTGGAATGCCCAAATCTGAGACTGGAGGCTGCAGAATGTTTTCAGTGCAGATTTATGGGAGTGGAGAGCAGAAAGTAACAGCAGATAGTGAACTGGAAAGGGGAGGGGGATGAGGATTGGTGTGAGTGTGATCAGGAGAATGTGGAGCCATGTAGTACACAGAGGGGAGGAAAGTAAAGCTGGGGGTGAAAGATGCCGATGTATCAGGAGAAAGTGAAAGTAACTTTTCTCCTCTCTCACCTCCATCATTGCAGGAACTTCTGCAGCTTCTGGAAACCCGCGGGATGAATTTGCAGGGATGGACAATGCACTGTGTGTACCCATTGGCTGAGGAGGCAGAAGCACCACCCCCTGCTGCCCTCCCAGCCAATAGGTAGCTGAAGCTCAGGATAGTGCCTCCCTCCCTCCCGACATCATACCGCTATCCAGCGTCTGCAGTTCGCCTCTGGCAGCTGATAGGCTACACTAGCCTGGCTGCTGTGAAATTGACTGATGCTCTGGGGGGGGGGGGGTTGTCTCTGCATGGAACAGCTAAGAGCCCAAGAGCCGCTCAGCATTGATGTCTCTCTCTCCCCTCCTTCCTCTCTCGCACTGAATGATACACAGACGATCTGCACCTTCTCCCCCTTCCCTCTCCACGGAAGTCAAGTATGAAGCTAAGGAGCTCACACTTCCAGCGGTACACACACAGGGGAGGGGGAGAAGGAGCAGATCGTATCATTCAGTGCAAGAGAGGAAGGAGGGGAGAGAGAGACATCAATGCCAATGCCGGCTCTGACGTCACTGGTTGCTAGACACAAGGCGGTTATAGCAACCAGTAACCGGGAATAGACTCAGGAGGTGGAGGCGGAGCTGGAGCCAGCAACCGGGAGTAGACTCAGAAGGTGGGGGGGCCATGGCCCCCTCTGGCCCCCCTCTAGGGACGCCACTGCTGGGGAGAGATACCTGAAGAGAACTTCAGGACTTCTCCCTGTCGCCAAGTACCTCACGTGGCAACAAGCCTCTGGCTTGTCTCATGCAGGTATCCCCTGTCCCCATTCCCAGTGTCTGTTATTTTTAGTTGGGGGGGGGGGGCACAGTATAATGGGGGGGGGTCAAAGCTAAAAGCCCGACACCAATTCCGCGTACAGCACGAACTCTCAGGCCCCCCTCTAGGGACGCCACAGCAAGGCCTGAAAGAACGAAATGAATACCAGAAACGAGCAGACAATAAGCAGTGCAATCAAAGCGTCCTATATCAAGATATAGGCCGCAATGACCAACAAATGCGAACTGACTACACGCACTAATAAACAGATACGCACGACAAGCACAAACTGAAGAGCAGTAACGATCTGAGTCAGAAAACTGAGAAGCGCGAATCTTAAGTCACCAAACTTCGACTAACTCGCGATAAACACGGGATCAGCAGAAGGAGCCCAAACGGGTGCCTGACGTGGTGCTGAACTTCCCTTTTCTAATCTCGTGGACGACGACTTACGTCACGACGTTCTTCCAGACTGGATATTCCGACAACATAGTCCGACCGTGTGTACGCAACACCAACATCGGACAAAGTACGACGGACAGGATCCGACCGACCTGGTCCGCGGATTGTCCGACCGTGTGTATGGGGCTTAATTGTGAAAATGAAAAGGTTACTAAACTATTCTCGTACAACAGAATACAAGTTTGGAAGTGATGCATTGTAATATATTCTTTAATTTCTGAGCATGTGTGGTCTTGCTCTTTTGATTTTTTTCAGGGGAATACTGTGCTGATTAAATGAAAATGATACGATATGATAGTGTTTGTACCTTCAAGTAATTTCAGATGAACTGTTGTGATCGGCTCTCGAAAGCTGTGTACTAACGATCAGATTTTGTACGATCGCTCAGAAAGCGGTATTTTTCATCCCATTTTCTGATCATGTGTACTAGGCATAAGACTATTTGAGGTCTCGTCTGGGAAAATTTGTCTTAAAGTGGCTGTTAACCCACTATATACATATCACACCATCCTCTCTGTTTAATAATGTAATCTACCCCTGTATCTGTGTTTTATAAAAAATAATGCAGCTATATACCCGATTTCAAAAGGCCACACTCCACTCATGTGACCAACCTGAAATCAGGTATGTAGCTGCAATATTTTTATAAAACACAGACACAGGGGCAGATTACATTATTAAACAGAGAGGATGGTGTGAAAAATGATCTGTAATTTTAGCAGCAGGAGGGGAGGGGGTGGGCACAGACACGCAGCCGACAGGCACGGAGAGGGATGGGAAAGGACAGAGGAGGACAGGAGACACAGCGGATGACGGAGGCACGTAAACTGACAGTGTCAGGGCTCGTAGGCATGATACATAACGTGGTCAGTTTACAGGGGGAGGGCAGAACCAGGCAGGATCGGCCAGGTATTTCAGGTGATACAGGGGGCCAAATGACACAGCACACGCACTGTGATATATAACATGCTTTAAAGGAACAGGATCCATTTTTATTTTCTTAGGGTAACAAACACTTTAACCAGTTATCTTGCATTAACCCTTGTTGGGTAAGTAAATAAAACAATGAATTTGATTGTAGAATGACCTAATATCACTTTATGGAACCTAAATCTGATTTAGGCTGATATGTTTTTCTATACTGTGTATGGAATTACTCCTTTTTGCACTGCCTTACCGATCGGGTCTATTAGTATGAATGAAGATGAAAAAAATTTTTGTTTCATTTCTATTCTATTCATAATCCTGTGCCTTTGAAACTTGCCCTTTGAAAATGTGACATTCACGCCTGTCTTCTGCATGTTTCTCCCCCTCCTTCCTGCCCAGCACTGCATGTTAAGTAAAAGGCAAAGAAACCACTATTATCACTTACCTGGATATCCATAAATCAAAGCTGTATGTTACATGTCCTCTATTAAATGACAGGCAGTTACTGGGGTAAATGGTAATGCCTATTTGGTTAGCATTTGCCGCCACAACATACATTTCCTTTCCCTACACTAACATCTTGCTGCAGATTGTGTCCAGTAACTGTAGGCTTATGCAATGGGTTAATAGCTGTAGGCTTTATGAATGAAGTCCTCAGAGAAAGCCTCATTCTGTGTGACATTAGAGTATGAAATGACACAAGTGCAAATCATGGCAATTTATAATGTAAACATCAGCATAAATACTATCCTCAGGCATACTCAGCAACACAATGACATCCATACATCTACATACAGACATGGACATGCAAACTGTTATTTAGAAGTTCTGTGTATATTATTTTAAGTTATGAAGTGCAGCTTCTGTTTTAGACACAATAATATGGATAGCAGTGGCGGCTGGTGCTCAAAATTTTTGGGGGGGCGCAAACAAACAGCCTCACTGTGCCATCAAACGCTGCCACTGTGCCCATTAAACGCTGCCACTGTGCCCATCAAACGCTGCCACTGTGCCCCAAGTGCTGCCACTGTGCCCATCAAACGCTGCCACTGTGCCCATCAAACGCTGCCACTGTGCCCATCAAACGCTGCCACTGTGCCCCAAGTGCTGCCACTGTGCCCATCAAACGCTGCCACTGTGCCCATCAAATGCTGCCACTGTGCCCCAAGTTCTGCCACTGTGTGCCCCAAGTTCTGCCACTGTGCCCCTTAAGTGCTGCCACTGTGCCCCAAGTTCTGCCATTGTGCCCCAAGTTCTGCCATTGTGCCCCAAGTTCTGCCATTGTGCCCCTTAAGTGCTGCCATTGTGCCCCTTAAGTGCTGCCATTGTGCCCCTTAAGTGCTGCCACTGTGCCCCTTAAGTGCTGCCATTGTGCCCCAAGTTCTGCCATTGTGCCCCTTAAGTGCTGCCATTGTGCCCCTTAAGTGCTGCCATTGTGCCCCAAGTTCTGCCACAAGTTCTGCCATTGTGCCCCAAGTTCTGCCATTGTGCCCCTTAAGTGCTGCCACTGTGCCCCTTAAGTGCTGCCACTGTGCCCCTTAAGTTCTGCCACTGTGCCCCTTAAGTGCTGCCATTGTGCCCCTTAAGTGCTGCCATTGTGCCCCTTAAGTGCTGCCATTGTGCCCCTTAAGTGCTGCCATTGTGCCCCTTAAGTGCTTCCATTGTGCCCCAAGTTCTGCCACTGTGCCCCTTAAGTGCTGCCACTGTGCCCCCTGCCTGCCCTCTGCACTTACCTTGTCCCGGTGTGCAGCTGGTGACGGCGTCAGGCGACGAGCGGTGTCTCCGTCGGATGTCTCCGTCGGATGTCTTCTCCCGCGCTCCTCCTGTCTTCTTCTGCTGTGATTGGACGCTAGGTGATTGGACGCCTAGCGTCCAATCACAGCGCCTGTGACTTCAGCCAATCAGGTGACAGGTAACAGACCTGGCAACCTGATTGGCTGAGAGGCGGGTCTGTGTTAGGGAAGCGATGTATTCGCTTCCCTAACACAGTACTGTGTAATCAGCGAACGCACAGCCGTGCGCCCGCTGTTTACACTTAGGGAAGCCTATTAGAGCACACCGCTCTAATAGGGTCCCCTATTAGAGCTTACAGCTCTAATAGGGGCGCTTCCAGCAACACCCCCCCACTGTAATTCAGATGCCCGGCGCCCGATCAGGGGCCGGACACCTGAATAGGGGGCGGCAGCGGTGACAATAGATAGATTCATGCAATGCATGAATCTATCTATTGGTGATAGAGCGGTGCAGGAGAGGGGGGGGGCGGCGCTCCTGCGCCCTCTATGCACGCACCGCCACTGATGGATAGCATCTGGAATGTGAGCAAGGTAACAACATGGAAGTATTATCTATTTCTATAGTAGGAGTTCTCCTCCTACATGAACTCCAAAAGTAATGATTTTCTATGTTAAAGAAAATGTTTAGAAATATTGTTGTACACCTCTGACATGAAAAATGAACAAAGCATATCCTTCTACAGTGTGTACTAGTCTCATACGCAGCCCATTGTGTGCACCCCACACCTCAAACACACATGACTTTCTCTGCAGCCTCGGCTGTACGGGCATAGGGTTGCCACCTGTACGGGAATCACCCGGGCAGTCCGGGTTGTGACAGTTGTGCCCTGGTTTCAGAAACCCCAATACCGCACCATACCTCTAGTTCCAGCAGTGCCGCTAATTAATCCTGAAGGCTATGGCTTCAGTGCTCTCTCACTCCCCGTATCCTTTAATACAGGTTGATGAATAGTGCTGACGGACAGGGACACAGACAGGTACAGTGGAGATGTGTGGCTGCCATAGGCAGGATGGGAGGACAGAGCGGAGCAGGGCATTGCAGGAGACAAACACTTGGTCTGTGTTGTGGGTGCTCAGTACAGGTGGGAGCGGTGGGGTGGGGAGAGTGTAGGTGCAGGGAATTCAGGTACCTCATGGGGCTCCAGCAACAGTTTCTGCCTCTGCCTCAGTGGTTGGTTCCAGACAGGATTAGTGGAGTGTGTTTTCAGCTTCCTCCTTTATCTTTCACCTGGGCTTACCTTTGGCTCTAGCAGTGGGTAAGCGGGTGTTCCCAGCGGCTCCCTGGGGGGTATGTGTGGCTTGCTCCTTCTCACTACATAAGGAGCTTCATGTGTCAGCCCCATGTCCTCTCCACCTCTCAGACTGTGTGACCTAAGTATCCAGCACTTTTTCACTTAGTTTCAGACTGCTGGCTGTTTGTTCTCTGGAAGGATACATTGTGATTGTTTGTTTTTCTAAGGATACAATGTTTTACAATAAACCAATCTACTCCATCTGTCACTGACATCCTGCAAGTTGAGGTAGAGCCATTACACAGGTTAGATCCTTCCCATAGATGGATTGGCTGCACATCACGCCTGACAGATGTCTTCTGATGGGCTGTGTGGGCCTCAACAACTGATTTAGTTGCTCACTGTGGACACTAGCATTACTGACCTTATTATTTATACCAGGACTTTGGTGGGCTTCTAGGATATGTTCTTTCTGCACTGTTTTTTTTTTTTGTGGAATTCTATGACTGTTCATTCTAGCTGTGTGGGTGTAGTAGGAGTCTGCTCCCATTCCTCCATGTCTCTTAGTGCCTGGTATAGGAGGTGGGTGGCCTCGGTGCATGGCAGGAGAATGTGTCCTGAGGATTCGGAACATGGTGCCCAAAATATATTTGCTGTATGTACATTTATATATGTGCTGGGATAGATACTTGGCACAGGACAAGACATTACTGGCCACATCAGACCTCACAGGGAGAACCCCAAAGCCCCTTAAAAGGCCCCTTTCACTGTTAATGCAATTGGCCACACCCACGCTCACCATCCTAAAACATCCCCAGCAGCAGTGGGGAGAGGAGGGAAGCCAGCTTCACTGCGTGGGCCCACACGAGGGAAGCCCAGGTATTAAGGGGGAATAGACATGGCACATAGTGATTAGGGTGTGCTCAGGCACACCTGGCACAGCCCCTGTACATGCCTATGACTTGTCTCTATCCAAAGCACTGAGTTTGATTTCTGTGTGCAGTTTCTCTGCTATCTACATGAGCCATTTCTGATAGGCTGTGCTGATTCCAAGGGATCAGGGGGGCAGGGAAGGGGAGGCTCAGCACACAGCCTGTGTTTGGCAGGCTCAGCTGTGCAAGCGTCCCTATAAGATTGTGTAGAGGGGGTGCATCATTTTCCTGAAACTCAGGCTCTCCTATCTGAGTTGCATAGTGTTTCATATTGGTTCCCGTCTCCTTCCTCAGGAAGCTCAGAAAAGCTGTGTAAATGTAGGACTTTAAATGGATGTAGAGAAGAGGTAGCTGCAGATAGTAGAAGGATTTGTTTCATCACGTGTATCACCCAAGGCTAGCCACTTCACTGGGTATATGCAGGGAGGATGCCAGGATCCCTGCCATCTTCTATCCACTCTGACAGTGGCGCATGACACTAAAACTACCCGATCTTTGGACAGATGGAGGATGGATATTCCCGACCCTGGGTGACGAGAAGTGGAAGGACTGTATCCCTACTTTTATACCATCTATGATAGCGTCCAAAGACAGTTTCATACTGCTTACGTTTCTGCACAGGGCATACTACACCCCACGTAGAATGGCCAACATATACCCCCTAAATTGATCTGTCCTGTTCTAGATGTAGGAGTGAGGTGGGGACGTTTTGGCACATGGTCTGGTCCTGTCCCAAGCTCCGGTCATACTGGGAGGAGGTAGCCAGGACTTTAAGTGAACCGAGTGATGCCCAAATACCACTAGAGCCTCTGGTGCTCTTGCTGAGCTACCTGGAGGAGGTCGAGGGAGACAGATATGTTAATCTATGTATAACTTTTTCTCTGTTCTATGCCAGAAGGGAGATACTTCTAAAATGGAAATCGGTTGAACCACCTACTCCTGACTCCTGGTGGAAATCGGTTAATTCCTTGCTACCCTTATACAGAATCACCTATGAGAGCAGGCAATGTCCGGGCAAATTTGACAAGGTGTGGATTGCATGGATAGATGCCTGTGGCTGAATGGGCGAGGATGGGTTGTCCTCTTTCAGTGTCGGCTCTTGCTCTCCTGTCTTTTGGATGTTTTCACTCCATACCTGTCCCATAGTGTCCCTCCTTTCTTTGCTTCTTTTTCTACCTTCCCTCCCCTCCCCCCGATGCTGATTTACCACCGTTCAATGACTACTTATTGCTATTGGGTAAGGGTTGCTGAATGATGACATTGTACCTGACAGATTGTTATACATGGGTTTATGTTTTAATTCTGAACCTAGGTTCTATGATAAATTTACAGGATACTACATGCCTTGTGTGCACTCATATTATTGATACTTTGTATTGTATTTTCGTAAATACCTTTTGCTGAAATTGCTGTAATGCTGATTTGTTTAATAAACTTTTCTGTTAAAACAAGGATCCCTGCCACACAGCTGAAGGTCCACCCTGTTGCCCACAACCCCCACACAGCACACATTCCACCTGCACTGTATTTTACCACCCACAAACCGCTACCCCTTATACAACAGATGCAGTGGCTAGGGGTGTACACATGCCATGGCTGCAATTTTATGCTTCACAGCCATGGCAAGAATTATACCCCCATTGAGCAAGACCCATTTAAGTGAATAATTCTGCTCTTCAAGTGCTTTGCAAGCACGTTGCCGCTAGTGTGGGGTTAAGGTAGGTGGTGAGGAGGCGATATACCTTCTCACCACCTGAAGAGCGATCAAAATGCTGACCACTCCTCAGAGAGGAGTGAACGAGACCTTAAAATAATTTTTTAGAATTTTTTTTTTTTTTTTTTATTTATTTATTTATTTGGTCCCTTTTTAAAAAAAATGCCCTGCTGGGGGGCCTTGGTGAAATATAAGCAGGGGTGGGGGCTGTGATGTGTTCCAGGATGCAGATGATGCAGAGGAGAGCGAGAGTGGAGTGATTCTGTGTGGCGTTCCCTCGCTCCTTAACCCCGCTCCGCTTATCACTTGCTAGCTAGCTGAAGCCTCTGCCCGAAGCCCGCCTGTTTACCCTATCCTACAGCGGGAGTAGCCGCGCCATCACATCGGAACATCGGACCAGAGCAGGGTGGGATCGGGAGCCGGCTCCAGCAGGCCGGAGACAGTCGGCGTCCACGCCCCCCCCCCCCCCCACAGCACGTCCCGCCCGACGTTGAATAGACGATAGATACTGGTGAACTACCGGAGAAGAGGGGAGCACTCTCGAGCCAGAAGGAGGGGAGAACCAGCGTTAGGAGGGGTGAGAGCCCTCGTTCACTATCTTTGTGGATTCCCTCCTGGATACTGCAAGGCGGCCGGAGACGCTGCCTAAACAGCTGATGAGGTAAGGAGACGGACTCCCTCCACAGAGTGTACTGAAGCCGACAAGCTGGGACATTCCATGCGTCATAGACTTTAATGAAACTAGTCTATGTTACCCTGCAAACCTGCTGAGCGGCTGATTTTGTATCCACTATCATCATACTGCTGACACCAGGGACGGGTGAGACAGGAGAGATCCTCTCTATTTTTTATCCCCTTTTTTTGTCTTTCCTTTTTGAACTGTTTTTAATGCCAAATATAACTGTGAAAGGTGCTCTTTAAAGGGGAAGTTTGGTGTCATTACCCCTGATTATTTCTCATCTTGGACGATTTACCATGCAATAGAGATACACTGCTTATCTTTTACATTTTTAAAAAAGAAAATCATTCAAAACATCCCCAGGCCCAGAAAAACGTGTTGGTGTCCCTTTCCTGGTCCCTGAGTGACGTCCTATTAAGATAAACTAACGGGCCGCTAGAACCAAACTATAGTCACCGCCTACTATGCCTTCACAGCGCACTACAAAGGCTAGCCTAGCTGCAGCTAAACTGGAGAAATTCGCCCACACTCCAAGCCAACTACCGAGTCAGACTCCCCAAAAAACCCAGCCACAAAATCAGCAGCCTCAATCTACCCGGGCAGGAGGAACGACAGGCGGCGCAGTGGGAAGGAAAAGCCAGGGGCAGATTCAGACTCCTGTACAAACACCTACACAATCTCCCCAAAGGACATTAGGGGAGGGGGGTGAACCAGTGGGGTTGCCCCGGGGACAAGAAGTGTTGGGTTCACTGCCAGAGGGGGGGGCTGACACCTCAGTTGGGACGGAGCCCTCTTTGAAGGAGGTATTAGAGGCCATTAACTCTTGCAGAGCCTCGCTGAATGATATGAATGACCAACTGAAATCAATACGGGAGGAAATGGGTCTCGTGAGGAATGAGGTACAGAAGGTCCAAGAAAGGGCCACAATCCTTGAGGATAGGATGAGTCTGGTTGAAGACGACCTTGCACCATTAAAACGCGAAATGAGTGACATCAGAAATCTCCTTAATAAACAAATTAATAAAATGGACGAGGTCGAAAACAGGATGCGAAGGAAAAATATCCGTATAGTGGGTCTTCCAGAACATTCCGAGGGCCCAGACCCTGCCACTTTCTTAGAAAAATGGCTGACTGAAATCTTTGGTCAAGATTCGTTTTCCCCACTTTTTTCAATCGAAAGAGCCCACCGAGTCCCTTTTAGACCCATACAACCTGGGGCCCCTCCTAGACCCCTCTTAGCCAAAATGCTATTTTTCAAGGACAAAACAACAATTATCAGGAAAGCAAGGGAACTTGGAAATATTTTTTACAGTGGCAAGAGGGTGTCTATTTATCCCGACTACTCGCCAGACCTCCAAAAAAGGAGATCACAATTTGGGGAAGTAAAACGTAACCTCCGTCAAGTTAATTTAACTTATGCTCTGCTCTATCCAGCCAAACTGAGAGTGGTGGCCCCTGGAGGGACTTTACTTTTTGACACCCCGAAAGGGGCTGAAGAATGGCTAACAAAACATAGAGAAGGACATTAGACGATATTAGAGGACTAGGATCAAATTAAAAAGCTGACTTGACTTTTTTTGGGGGGGTGGGGGTGGGTCGGGTTGCCTAGGTAATCAAGGGAGCGGGGGGGGGGACGGGTGGTGACATACAGCAATATATTTTGTTTGTTTTGCATTGTGTTTTGTTTTAGCTCTTCATTGAAAGCTGTTTTGTCGCCCCCGGGGGGGGGGGGGGGGTGGAAGGGGGAGGGAACGCATGGTGGGAGGAGGTTGAAAGGTGGCGCATCCCAACGGTTATGGGGCGCTGCAGAATGCTTTTAGGGGTAGGATTTTCTTAAATAGGGGGGAGGGGGAGGGAGGGCTAGGGATGTGTAAAGGGAGGGCTAGGAATGGGGCAGATTTACTGGCACTAACGTTTAGACTGTTTCAAAAGAGGGGTGTATGGGTTGGTCACTTTAGAAGGCCCCCGGCTAAACCTAGATTGGTAATGAATGATGATTGTAGCCTGAATGTTAGATTGGTTGGATGTGGACAAATGGGTGTAAGGGAGGGGTACAGTAGGTATGTAAGTGTATGGAGGAGGGGGAATGCATGTCACGTTAAAATATGCACTCACATGGAAAGAGCAGTTGGTAACACTTCACAAGCACTATTTAGACACCGATGTTTTGACAAAAAGGTTGATCAAAAATATACCACTGATGATAAGACATTTATAAAAACCCTCTTGGAGGGTATATTGAGTACGGGAGTAAGAATTAATGTTCACAGTTGAATTTATAAAGAAGTAGAATCACTAATGAGTCACGATGCACAACTTAATAGGAAACAAGTCACTATTTGTTCTTGGAATATAAGGGGGTTAGGCGACCCGGGGAAAAAAGCTGCAGCACTGGCTTTGATTAGATCCTATGGGGTTTTGATCCTTTGTCTTCAAGAGACCCATTTTACTAATGCCTCTACATCTAAGTTAGGGTGGAGAGAGTTTGCCTTACAGTACCACTCGTTTTACTCGTCCTTTTCAAGAGGTGTTAGTATATTGATTAACTCAGGGATTACGTTTACCTGTATCCAAAGCAAAATTGACGAGCGGGGAAGGTACATTTTTTTACATTGCAAAATTGAAAATAAAGCCGTCATCCTGGCTAATGTGTACATTCTGCCCCCTTTTGATACTGGGGTTTTGCTCGACTTGGTGGAGTTTGTGATGAACAGCCCAGCTTTACCGGTAATGGTCTTTGGGGACTTCAATATGGTACTTGATCCGGGACTGGACAGGCTCCCTCCGGGGACTCGGAGGGGCGGGCTAGGCGATAGCCGTCTCCCCTGTCTCCTGGAGGAAATGGGCTTGAAAGATATCTGGAGATTGAGGAACCCCGGGATTAGGGGATACTCTTGTTTCTCCAGTACCCACTCCACCCTGTCGAGGATAGACATGTTGCTCTGCAACGATGAGTCAATGCCTCTTTTGGATAATATTAGGTATAGGCCAAGAAGCCTCTCTGACCATTCCCCGCTGACAGCCTCAATGGAGGCGGGGGTGAGGATCATATACCGGGAATGGAAAATTAACCCGGCCTGGCTGGAATTAATGGGAGATTCACATGAGGGGGCTCATGCCTTGAAAGAAAGCATTGATATGAACGCTCGATCAGCCACCCAGGGGGTAATTTGGGACACAGTTAAGGCTATTCTTCGGGGCTTGCTGATTCAGCAAATCTCAAGAATAAAAAAACAATCAAGGGCGGGGGAGGAGTATGCAGCTAAAAAAGTAGCCCTTGCAGAATTGAAATATATAAATAACTCACTACCGGTAAATTTAAACGAATGGGTAACAGCACAGGAGGAATACCGTCTTATCCTTTTAAGCAAAGCAGAACAAAAATTAATTTTTCAGAAGCAAGCGGCCTTCGGGGAGGGGGAAGGTATAAGTAGAATGCTCGCCCAGTTAGTCAGGACCAACTCTCCATCATCAATGGTTCCGATGATAGATATGGGCGCTGGTAGAACATCCTCATATACGCCAGAAATAGTGGACACTTTTAGAACCTATTATGAGAATTTATACCACTCTAGCCAGGAGGATAAAAGTGAAGAATGGGATACATTTTTTGACCAATTGGCGGTCCCCTGCCTCTCTGAGGAGGACAGGGCTGCCCTTGACAGCCCTGTCACCCTGGAGGAGATCCAGCGGACCGTCCGGGAAATGGCAGGCCAGAAGTCCCCGGGACCAGACGGCCTCCCCATTGAAATATACCGCCGCTACGGGGAGGTACTCCTCCCCGAGCTCCTGAAGGTACTTAACTCGTCGAAGGAGGAGGGTGCACTTCCCCCGTCGATGATGGAGTCAACAATAATTGTGATCCCCAAGGAGAACAAGAACTCCCTTTCCCCCCGCCTCATACAGACCTATCTCGCTCCTGAATTCGGATATTAAAGTTCTAGCTAAAGTCTTGGCGGCTAGACTTAACAAAGTTATTGGTAAACTGGTGCACCCGGACCAATCGGGATTTATCCCAGGAAGGTCCGCCAGTATAAACATTAGACGGCTTTTTTTGAACCTTCAAACTCCAACGGAGAATCGGGGAAATAGGGCCATACTTTCTTTGGACGCTGCCAAGGCCTTCGATACCCTGGAGTGGAAGTATCTTTGGAGAACATTGACACAATTTCACTTTGGGCCAAATTTTGTTAACTGGGTGAAATTACTATATAGTGCGCCTGGAGCAAGAGTAAAAATAAACAATGAATATTCCTCCAGGCTTCGTTTGCTGAGGGGGACAAGGCATGGGTGTCCCCTGTCCCCCCTCCTCTTCGCCCTCGCAATCGAACCCTTGGCCCTGTCCCTTCGACTGTCCTCAGAAATCAAAGGTTTTAAAAGGGGTGAAATAGATGACAAAGTGATGCTATATGCAGACGATTTAATAATTCTGCTCAATGATACACAAGGTTCACTACGAGAGACAATGCGCAGATCGAAAACTTTGGACTCCTGTCGGGCCTAAGGATCAACTGGGATAAATCAAATCTTCTCCCGATTGATCCATTGGACCACCCCCTACCCCAAGAGGCAGCTCAGCTTCAAGTAGTCCACCAGATAAAGTATTTAGGTATAAACGTCTCGAGAGACCCTAAACAATTTAT
This sequence comes from Lithobates sylvaticus, assembly GCA_028564925.1. Taxonomy (NCBI): domain Eukaryota; kingdom Metazoa; phylum Chordata; class Amphibia; order Anura; family Ranidae; genus Lithobates; species Lithobates sylvaticus. Next base: position 83,835,347 of record CM053037.1, read on the forward strand.
TCAGGATAATGTCGTCCCACTGATGAACAAATTCAAAGGTAAATGTCAAATTTGGAAAAAACTTCCCCTGTCAGCTGCAGGTCGTTGCAACCTAATTAAAATGGTATTTATGCCACAGCTACTATATTTACTCCATAACTCTCCAATCTGGATTTATAAAAAATGGTTTAAGAAGATAGACACTCTATTTAGAGATCTAATATGGAAGGGGGGCATACCACGAATCCGACTAAGTACGTTGCAGCTCCCAATCAACGCCGGTGGAGTAGCTCTTCCGCACCCTCTGAGTTACTTCCTGGCTTCCCAGCTCCAGCATATTGGGGGATGCGAGGCCACGAAGGGAGGACGAGAGTGGGAGACTCTCCTTTATAAATCCACCCACAAGTCGCTGTTGGAAGTGTTAGAGGCTGGGTCCTTTATAAAGGGGTTACCAACTCAGGACTTGCTAGCAAGAGTATGGGGACTAACCAAAAAGATAATGGGTTACAGAGGGTTTTCAGATTTTTCCCCTTTGTGGGAAAACAATAACCTGGGTGAGCTAAAAAAAATGGGGACCATCAGAGAATGGGAGAGAAGGGGCCTGAACTATGTTGCTCAGATCTACCAGGAGGGCCAGTTAAGAAACTTTCAGGATATAAGAGATCAATATACGCTCCCCAAGAGGTCCTTTTTCAGATATCTGCAGGTGAGGCATGCCCTCACCGAACAGTTTAAAGAGACAGCTTATGAATGGACCAAAATCCCGGTATTACGGAGTATAGCTGAGTCGGACACTCGAAAAGGGATGATTTCTAATTTATATCTCCATATACACAAGGGGACCTGGGAAGATGCCCAAATAGGACTCCATAAGTCCTCGTGGGAAAGAGATGTGGGCAATATGTCCACTCTACAGTGGGAAAGGATTTTAGCCTTTGCGCCTCGGGTTTCCCTCTCCCACTCCCAGAGGATGTCACACCTCTTCTTACTTCACAGGGCATACTTTACTCCGGCAAAGTTGTTTCGGTTTGGCCGTAGACAAGACGACACATGTCCTAGATGCAGGAGGCCGGGCGGCGACCTCATCCATATGTTTTGGAGATGTCCAAAATTATATCGATATTGGAAAGAAGTGGTAGATAGGACCGCCCAGATATTTAACACCAAGCTTGCTCTTGACCCAATCTTGTGCGTACTAGGGGGGCTTGAAGGAGAAAACAGGTCAAATGAAGTTCAATTGGCCATCATTAGATGCCTTTTTCAGGCAAGAAAGTTGATTGCACAAAAATGGCAATCTCCAAGCCCACCATCTCTCTATGACTGGGAACAGAACATGGAGAGGGTGATACTCATGGAGAGAACAACATATATCAAACAGGGAAACCTTACTAAATTTCAGGGGATATGGAAACGGTGGTTGGAGAAAAATTATACGTAATTAAATGAACTGGACTAAAATGCTATGTGGTGTAGGATGTCGAACCCTGAAGGAGGTAGGAATGTTAGATGGTGGAAAGAGGAGAGGGTGGATGAGTGAAAGGAGGGCTGAATGGGTAGTGAGTGGGGAGGTTGCAGTATAAATTAGCTACTGTAGTCTTTTCATAGTGTGTAATGTAGGGAAAGAAGGGGGAATGTAGGTAAATAGTATTGAAGATGTAATAGCTTGTTTGTTTGTTTTTTTGTTATAAATTGTGTAATAAAAAAATTTAATGAAAGAATAAAAAATTAATAATATTGCTAATATTAATAAAAATTTATGGTAGGAAGAAAAGAAAATTTAAAAGTGGATTTGAAAGTGAGAAATCTGACTGATGACTCACCCCTCATACGTGTAACTGACAGCAATAAAGATGGCCCCTGAAGGGCAGAAATGCAGGCACATCCAAACCCGGAAGTGCAGAAAAATCGGATCCTTCCGGGGGGTGGGGCTTCCTTTTAATTATTCCAATTCAATTCATTTTTCATTTAAAAGCGCTTGATTATGGTTGTCCAGAGTAGACTAGCTCTGACAAAGGGGGTGCGCCCCCCCAAAATGCGTCAGTGTTACCCCATGATGTGCTTTTGTTTCCATACTGTGTGATTTTATGGCTCATTGAGAGTTGCATTTTGTGAAAACCCACTTTTTATTGATTTTATCATTCAATAAATGTCATTGGTAATGCATTAGGTGTGCGGCCTTCCCTTTTGTGTTTTCTGTAATCACATGGCAGCTAGACATGTGCGGTTAGTTTCGTACGAATCGTAAATTCGTACGAATTTTTCTAAATTCGTACATTCGTACGGAACCGAATTACGAATTTTTTTGGATACGAATTCTGTACGGAATACGAAATTCCGTTTACGAATTTCGGATCCAAATTATTCTAAATTTATTCGAATCCGGCAACTACCAAATATATCGAATTTCAATTTCAACTAATACTAAAGAAATTATTATAGCGGATATAACGAGTGATTCGAAATTCGGCTCCAAACTATTCGAATTCAACTACCAAATATATCGAATTTCAATTTCAACTAATACTAAAGAAATTATTATAGCGGATATAACGAGTGATTCGAAATTCGGCTCCAAACTAATCGAATTCAACTACCAAATATATCAAATTTCAATTTCAACTAATACTAAAGAAATTATTATAGCGGATATAACGAGTGATTCGAAATTCGGCTCCAAACTATTCGAATTCAACTACCAAATATATCGAATTTCTAATTTTCAACTAATACGAAAGAAATTATTATAGCGGATATAACGAATGATTAGAATTTCGGCTCCAACTACCAAATAATATCTAATTTCAACTAATACAAAATAAATTATTATAGCGGATATAACGAATGATTTGAATGGATTCGATATTCAGTATAACGAATATCGACAGTGTACGAATACTAACGAATTCTTTGTTGGTCCAAATTTCTTTACTACAGAAACATGTGACTGTTGGTTGACCAATCACATCAGAGGTTTTCTTGTGATGCTGAGGCCTACAGGGCAGGGCAGAGGGCACGCCCTGATCATATGACTTCTCTTTGTGGAGCTGATCATACAGTCAACTATTTGTGCCAGTGCATCTGCTCAAATATCGTTGCGATCCTTGGATTTTTGATATTCATTTGCCCTGATATCTGTTCGAGTCTGCAAGAGTATTATCCTTGATAGCTTATTTTGCTATTGGATTTCTTCTTTTGCTCCAGATTTTTGTTTTAGTCTGCTCATCTTTTTTTTTTGTCTTTTTTTGACTTGGAAGGCAAAATGAGCAGCAAACAAGGAGATCGAGGCAGAAAGAGTGCTGCTGCTGGGAGAGGGAGAGCTTCGAGCCGGCGTCAAGTAGAACAGCAGCAGGTGGGACGTTCTGTCTCTGCGGCCCCTGAGCTCAGCTCACCTCCCATGAAGTTGAGGCGACCAGGAGGAGTGAAAGAGCCTGCCAAACCGCAGACATCACGTCGCCAGCTGTTCCAGGAGGACTTACCTTGTACAAGCACTGCTGCTGGTAGCACTAGCATGCCCACTCGTACCTTTTATGGAAGAGGACGAGGGCAGACCAAAGGGAAACTTCCCAGTGCACACACCTTTGTGCAGCCAAAGATGGAGATCTTGGACAGCATGCTGCATGAAACATGTGAGAAGGCCCAGGCTGAACAAGCTCATCATGATGATGTTATCACTATCAGCACTCCAGGGAGCTTCGAGATAAGCAAGCAGGAGCCTGAGGAGAGTCAGCTTACAACACATTGTAAAGATCATCAGTCTTCCCCTGGCAATGTAGAAGAAGAGAAAGAGATGGAAACAAGTTTTCACATGGAGAACTTTGATTACCAACCATCGGCATCTACCCATGTTGGCCCCAGCGACAGCCCAGGAGAATATATCTCCCCTGACTCCCCACTACTTTTCTCCCCTTCTAAGTCCCCTGCCGTTATTTCAAAGCCTCCAGCATCATCGGCCAATGCAACCACAGCAACAGCACCCAAAATACCCGTGATGTTCCGATCTCATTCTCTTCTTCATCCTGCTCCTCCTGCTGAACCTCAGAAAGACAGTCCAACCACTGCAGTGGATGTGAGTCCATCACCAGGCACTGCGGGCAGTGTCATTGGTGCTGGCTGCCGTTCCAGCGTTTGGCTGCATTTCACCAAAATTGGCGTTGGTCAGAAGGCCAAATGCAAGCATTGTGGCAAGGACATCAGCCGGGGCCGAGACATAGGGCATCTCAGCAACAGCGGGATGAACCAGCACATGCGTGTGCACCACCAGGCTGTGCTGTTAGGGGAGAAAATTGTGTCCCCTCCAAACACCAAAAGAGGAACCAATACCAATAGTGGCACCACCACAGCCACCACCATAAGTACCAGCACCACCACCCCACATCCAACCCATACCAGCCACCAGGCCACCCTGGAAGATTTTGGTGGCTTTCACAGTGCAAAAGGAATGTCTCAGGCACAGGTTAGGAAGATTACACGCCTGATCGGCCAGCTTATTGCAGTTGGAGGAGCACCATTCAATATGGTAGAAGGTGAGCCCTTCAGGCAGTTGATGCAGGCTGTTGCACCACAGTACCGTGTGCCATCACGAAAGACCTTTAGCCAAACTGTGGTGCCAGCCTTATACAGGTCTTGTGTTGGGGTGCTGAAGGACGAGATTAGAAAGGCAGGTGGACAGGCAGTGCACCTGACCACTGACCTGTGGAGTGCATCTAGTGCCCGACACGCCTTCCTGTCCCTGACGGCACATTGGTGGCAGGGCAAGGTGTCATCTGGATCCTCGTCATCAGCACTTGTCAAAGAGGGGCACCGTTCTTTTCTGCTGCACGCTGAGGTGCTTGATGAGAAGCATACAGCGCAAAATATCCTGCAAGCCCTGCAGAAAATGTTGTTGCAGTGGTTTCAGGCAGACACTGACAGCAACAGCTACAGGATTGGCTATATTGTGACAGACGGAGGCAGCAACATGGTGAAGGCTGTAAGGGATGGCAGATTTGTGGGTGTGCGCTGCTCAGCCCACCTTCTCCACCAGGTGGTAACCGAAAGCTTCCGATTGGTGGAGGCTAATTCTGGCGGCGATGGAAGGCTGTCCAAAGTGGTGGACTCTTGCCGGAAGATGGCTGGCCACTTCCATCGAAGTGTGAGGGACAGCCACCTCCTCAGGTTGGAACAGAGGAAGGCAGGCCTTCCAGAACACTGCCTAAAACAGGATGTGGGGACTAGGTGGAATTCAACCCTAGCAATGCTGGAACGCATCCTTGAGCAGCAGAAGGCTCTCCATGCCATGGCCTGCGAACATAATATCGGCATAGAGAGACCTTTAGGCAGGGAGGACTGGGCCATAATTGGGCAGATTGTGGCAGTCCTCAAACCATTCCTCTCTGTGACAGAACATCTGAGCCGCGAGGATGCCAGCATTGCTAATGTGCTGCCGCTTTTTAACCATCTTCAGACTAAATTGGAGCGGTTCATGTCAGCTCAGGAACCTTTGCCTGGTGGTGTCCCTCAACCTGATGTGTTGGCTCTGCTCAAGACATTTCTCTTGGAATTGGGCAGGCGCACGCAGGATTTGACCGCCTCTTGCCCAGAACTGATGCTGGCTGCCATGTGTGACCCTCGTTGCAAGGGCAAAATGGCTGTGCAGTGCAGTGCTCTCACAACATGGCGGGACAGACTGATTGACAGGGTGCGTCAGAGGGAAAGGCAGATGGTAAGGCCGCAAGAGCTGGGAGAGGAGGAAGAGGAGGAAGAAGATATTGAAAACCCCCTCTCCCATGCAACAGCATCTACTGATTCTGAAGTGAGCAGCAGAGCTCCTGCCAGCGGTCGCGGAGCATCTTCTTCCGTCTTGACTGAGGCATTTGACACCCTAATGGGAACCTCCAGCAGCATAGTGCGCCCCAGGAAACGCATTTCATCAAAGGAGGTTGTCATGACATATTTGTCATCCCCACCAGTGCACCCCACCACAGATCCTATGTCTTTTTGGCAGGAGAAGAGCGAGGAGTGGCCTGCCCTCGCAGATATTGCCAAGGAGCTACTGTCCTGCCCTCCAACAAGTGTCCAGAGTGAGCGGGTGTTTTCTGTGACGGGAAACATCCTGTCACCCCAAAGATCACAGTTGTCCCCCCAGCTAATGGAGCAGTTAGCATTTTTGAAAATAAATTTGCCAAAGCTGGGGTACCCCTCCCTTACTCTGGACATTCCTTGAACTCACTGACTGACTGTCTGCACTCTGCAGCAGAGATGGCCTCTTGGTCTTAGACTCTTTAGTTGGACCCTGTCCCTCCCCACAATCAAAGTTTCTTAAATGCCCAAAAAATATTTATACCCATTCAATTGTTGTTCGATGTGCCAAATGTAATTATACTAATCCACAAGCTGGTAAACGCTGTGGCCTGATGTTCCCCAATGTGCCCCAATAATATGCCATGTGCCCCAGTATGCCCTGATGTGCCCCAATATGCCCTGATGTGCCCCAATATGTTTGGGTGGGGGAAGGGGAGTGTTTTTGTTTTCTGCCATTGCAGAAGGGAACTAACTACTGTTATTAAGTTAAGTTATTAATAATTTATTGTTGGAGTTGCTTTATGCTTTAGAGAGACCTAATAAACATTTCTATGTTCAGTTGTACAGTAGTGTCTGTCACCTTATTCTGTCCTATATGTCTGCCTGGCTACCTTGGATGGGGAATGGGGTGGGGGACAGAATGTATAGCTCGCTTTGCAACACTCCTTTTGAGTTGCGGAGCAGGCGGAGGAGGGAACTTTTTATTTCTGTGTCAATGTGGCTTATCACAGTGTGTCTATGTGTCTAGTGTGCTGTAAACATAAACACCTCCCTCAACAAAATCAAGCACTAAAGACTGCTGGTTTTATTACTTCAAAACAACTTTATTTTTACACACAAAATAAAAGTATAAAATAATATATTAGATTTGAACAAACAAACAAAATAGCTATGGTCCTGGAGCACGCAGTGGATGCTGGTTTCATCATGATGCAGAGGCTTCTCGGCTGCTCATGGTGGTGGTAGAGCTAGTACCAGGCAATGGAGCATTGTGTCTGGAAATTGCTTCCAGCAAACATAATTTGCAATGCTCCATTGCCTGGTTCTGTTGTAGGTTGAACCGGACCCACATCCTTTCCATATCATCAGTGTGGTTTCTGATGGCACGGTGGAGGGTCCGGTTCAACCTACGATTCTCCCTCTGCATTTTTTTGTTGGCTTTGGCCAGCCTCCGCATCTCTGTCAGCAGGACAGTTGTCTGACTCGGTGTTGGTGGTGGCAACTGCGGCACTGGCTGCTCCTCCGGAGGGTGAGGCAGTGGAGGACGTACAGGGGGGGCAGCTTCCTGTGGCCCTAGAGTCTGCTTCTGGGCCAAAGGGGTCAGCTCGGTCTCATCCCGGAGCGAAATCCCGTCTGACAGGTCTTCTTGTTGATCTGAAATAGACGAGATAGCCAATGTTGATGCTAGCATTCAAAGAAATTGATTTCTAGAGATTATAATAAAAACATATTTTATTCCTTTTTATTTTGACATTGTCCTTTAAAAAATAAATACTATTTGTGTAACATATACATATATTCCTATTACAAGGAATGTATTGTAAACATCCTTTGTAATAGAAAAAAACAATGACAGGTCCTCTTTAATGTGAAATCTGGGGTCAAAAAGACCTCAGATCTCATATATTATCTACACAAAAATACAATAAAAAATTAATATAAAAAGAAATGTCATATTCTTCTCCCCCACCCAAAAAAAAAACCCTTTAAGATTGGAGGGCAGAAGTGGACCTGATCGTCTCCACCGCCTCTTTGGCCCCTGATAAAAGTGAACTTGCGGCAAGTCCGCCGCAGTAACCAATTTTATCTGAAAGAGGACCGCCCGCTGAAGAAGATACCGGGGTTATGGCAGCTATCTGCTGCCATAACAATGGTGGTCCTCTTCAAACAGCCGACATATAACTGCGGCGGGTGGTCCTTCCTTAAGTTTTTAAGGGAACAGTTTTCTTTTTTTTTTTTTAAACAAACGCTTTCAATAAAAATAGGTTTGTTTTTCTCTTTATAATATATAGCAAAGAATTTATTTTCACTACTCTTCTAAGTTCCACCCTAGTTACTAACTTACTGTTACTGGTGGCTGTCTGATTGTAGTGGCGTTCAGATACTAAGATCAGATGCATTTCCAAATATTGTAGTAATAGAATAAACAATTATAGGTTACAGTACTAACAGTGGGGTCTATTTACTAAAGGAAAATACACTTTCCACTACAAGTGCACTTGGAAGTGCAGTCGCTGTAGATCTGAGGGGGACAGTCATGCAAGGGAAAAAAAAAAGAATGTTTGTTTGTACACGATTGGAAGATAAAATCAGCAGAGCTTCCCCTCAATTCAGAGTTTCTCCTCAGATTTACAGCGACTGCACTTCTGGGGAGGACTTCCCCTCCAGCTGTTTGTAATAACAGACAAGCGGCTGCTAGTGCTTAGCCACATTGGTTGTTAAAAAACAGCACCGGACGGGTGATGTCTGCCGCTGCAAGCATCACCCGAGTACAACACCTTGAAGCACTATATTGGTAAGTTTGTCAACGATAATTACAAAAAAAGGGGCCACCATTAATCGGTAGACCCCTAGTTTGGGGTGTGTGCTGTGTGTATGAACTTAAAAATGGATGGTTGTAGCTTTTTTTATGTGTTTGTGAACTTAGTGTGGATGATGGTGCCTTGTGTCCTTTTTTCTTTATATTGGCAGCTTGCGTATTCTAGTACTTACGTCGAGGAGAAATGGGGCGTTGCTTCCTGGCAGAAGGAGCTGATGCTGGAGGGTCTGGGATATGGCAGCTCAGGCTTTCTGTTAAGATAGAATAAAGAGTTATGGTAACCACTTCTGGACCAAGCCTATTTATGACAGTTATTGTTTACAATTTAAAATCAAAACTTTTTTCTAGAAAATTACTGAGAACCACAAACATTATAATTATATATATATATATATATGTGCACTGTGTGTGTATTTGCACAGCGGCCTTTCAAAAGCAATTTTAGGTGAGAAATTAACTGAATTAAAAACATTTTTTTTTTACAGTAAATGTATTTAGCCCAATTTTTGGGGATATTGCGATAGTCGATGTTACTCCAAGTAAAATAGATAGATATCGAACATGTTATGGTTTAAAATTGCAAACGCTCTTGGAATCGCGATAAACTACGGTACTTAACTACTTCCCACCCGGCCACTGTACATAGACGGCCGGGTGGGAGCCGTCTACTTCTGATCTGACGTTCTGGAACGTCCTTCTGAAGTAGAGGGATCGCGCGCGTGCCAGCGCAGTGGCGCGATCCCGATGCGGCCGTGTCACCCGGACACGGCGCATCTCGGATCGGCAGGAGGGGTCGGTGATTGGCCCTCCTGATCACATGACGGCCGTGTCGAATCACAGCCGTCATGTGATGTAAACAAACAGCCGTTTGCTAGGCAATCGGCTCTCCTCTCCTCACACGGAAGTCGTTGGTGAGGAGAGGAGAGCGGATCACTCCAGCCGGCTGGTGATCAGTGAGTATTAGCTGTTTTTACAGCTTTTTACTCACTGATCACCAGTGTAGTGTCCCCACAGTGTAAACACACATGTCCCCACACATGTCCCCAAAACACACATGTCCCCTAATAAAAACACATGTCCCAAAATAATAAAAACACATGTCCCTCACATATGTCCCGGTAAAATAACATGTGTCAATGATTATCTGCACACATATGTCCGTGATCACCTGCACACAGTCATCTGTACATGATCATTTGCGTACATATGTCCGTGATCACGCGAACCAATTATTAATATACACTTAACGTAATTTTTTTGACCAAAAATATGTAGAAGAATACGTAATTTTACGTATCGGCCTAAACTGAGGAAAAAAAATATTTATTTTTATATTTTTGGGGGATAATTTTTATGACAAAGTAAAAAATATTGATTTTTTTTTAAAAATTGTTGCTCTTTTTTTGTTTATAGCACAAAAAATAAAAACCGCAAAGGTGATCAAATAAATACCACCAAATACCACCCTATTTCTGTTCAAAAAAATACGCCAATTTTGTTTGGGAGCCACGTCGCACGACCGCGCAATTGTCACTTAAAGCGACGCAGTGCCGAATCGCAAAAAGTGCTCTGGTAAGGAAGGGGGGAAAATCATCGGGGGCTGAAGTGGTTAAATACAATAAATAGATGTTTGTTATTATGTTTGCTTTGTGTTGGTTAGGTAGGTAGTAGGTACTCACCACTGCCAGAATATTGAGGGGGGCATGAAGCAGAAGCAGCTGTTCCTGTTCCCTCCTCCACGGATGATGACATTGATCGATCTGGAAAACATGAATGTAAAGCAAAACGTAAGTCTCACATGCCGCAGTCATAAAAAATATAGTGAGCTGCAAACAACAACCATATAACTGCAATATATAATGATAGATTTTATTTTACTCACCAGCTCTCAGTCTCTGGTGCTTGGCGGCGGATCTGGCACTGGCAGTGCTCACTCCAGGGGGCGGGGCATCTTCGTGAAGTAGGAGGCCATCCTTAAGCTCTGCCTCCCACTGTCTAAATAAGACAGTCTTGCCTCCTCCAGTGGCCTGCCTCTCAATTTTTTTATGGACAGAGGCCCGACAATCATAAAATCTGCAAATGAAAATAGTATATTTAGTAAATATACACACGTTAATATTATTTTTATTTTACATGTTACTTTTCTGTGTCTGTCTGTGTCAAATAAATATATTAAATATATTTGTGTTACGTTCAAATCAGTTTATTACTCAAAGCCTACTGTGTGTGTGTTTTCACAAATATGGGGTGTGTTCTAAGAGTGATATAAAATTTGAATAATTATTACCTGTGCCTGACACCAGCGGTGGTCCTGCGAACCTTGGACAGGGCATTCACAGAGTCCCGGACTCGATCCCAGGCTGCTGTCTTCTGGGCAGTAGGGACGTTGAGGCTGAACAATGTGGCCTTGTCCCTCCTAACAGCAGCCACCAGAGCAGCGTTTTCCTGGGGGGTAAAGACTGGCCCCCTTGTTGATGACGTCATCGTCTTCTGCTGCTGCTTGCGTTTGGTTCGCTGGTGGTCGCCGGTGTCAGACATTTCATCTTCTGATATGGGGGGGGGGGCATACGCCTCTTTTTTTGGCCATGCTCCCGCTCCCGCTCCACTCCACTTCCATGGCCATGCTCCCTTCCACTCTTCATCTCCTCTTCACGCCTCCTCTCCCTTCCGCGCTTCCTCTCCCTGTCCCCTCCGCGCTTCCTCTCCCTGTCCCCTCCGCGCTTCCTCTCCCTGTCCCCCCTACTACGCTTCCTCTCCCTGTCCTCTCTACTATGCTTCCTCTTCTCTACTCTTCCCTCCTCTCTCCTCAACCCCCCACTGATCCTCCTCTCACCCCCACTCCAGTCCCCTCCACTCCTGTGCTCCCCTCCACCCCCTGACCCTCCACTCCTCTCTCCTCCACTCTTCTCCCCTCCACTCATCCGATCCCCTCCACTCATCCGGCGCTCCCCTCCACTCATCCGATCCCCTCCACTCATCCGGCGCTCCCCTCCACTCATCCGATCCCCTCCACTCATCCGATCCCCTCCACTCATCCGGCGCTCCCCTCCACTCATCCGATCCCCTCCACTCATCCGGCGCTCCCCTCCACTCATCCGATCCCCTGAGTCCTCTCCACTCTCACTCACAACAACAACTTTCAAACCAACACTCTCACTCACACATACATTCTCACTCCCAGACATTCTAATTCCACACAAATCACAAATTCAGTCCACACAAAAACAACAACCACAACTCCAACAATACCACTCTCTCTGCTCTCAGTCTCTGCTCTGCTCTCTCTCTGTTCCTCCCTCACTACACTACAGTCACACGGAGTCACACGGTCTCTCTAAATTACATCCAGGGGCCGGCCTCTCAAAACTACATCCAGGGGCGGAGACTATAGGCACATGTCAAAAACGAAAGTAAAGAATAAACGAGATTTCGAATAGTTACGAATAACAGCGATGTATTAGAAAAGTACGAATCCATTCGACGCATGCAGCGCCGCAGCGCCACTGTGTCAGACATGTAAATTTACGAATCAACGACCAAAAAGAAAAAAGTTACGAATGTACGAATCCATTCGAAGCGCGTTAGCCAGCGCCATTGTGAGAGAGTGAGAGACACGTAAAATGACGAATCAGTAAACCAAAAAAAAAAAAGTTACGAATCCATTCGAAGCACGTTAGACATCGCTATTGTGAGAGAGAGACGCGTAAAATGACAAATCAACAAACCAAAAAAAATAACGAATTTGAGAATCCATTCGAAGCACGTTAGACAGCGCCATTGTGAGAGAGTCAGAGAGACACGTAAAATGACGAATCAACAAACAAATAAAAAAAGTTACGAATCCATTCGAAGGACGTTAGACAGTCACAGCGCAATTGTGAGAGAGAGACACGTAAAATGACAGATCAACAAACAAAGAAAAGTAACGAATTTAAGAATCCATTCGAAGCACGTTAGGCAGCACCATTGTAGAGACACGAAAAATGACGACTGAACAAACAAAAACAAAAAAAGTTAAGAATGTACGAATCCATTCGAGGCACGTTAGACAGGGCCATTGTGAGAGAGACACGTAAAATGACAAATCAACAAACAATAAAAAGTAACGAATTTAAGAATCCATTCGAAGCACGTTAAGAATAAGCAGCGCCATTTTAAGAGACACGGAAAATTACGAATCAACAAACCAAAAAAAAAAGTTACGAATGTACGAATACATTCGAAGCACGTTAGACAGCGCCATTGTAAGAGAAAGAGAGACATGTAAAATGACCAATCAACAAACCAAAAAAAGTAACGAATTTACAAATCCATTAGAATAACGTTAGGCATAGGCAGAGCTATTGTCTACACAGTACACACACACACAATAGACTGTTGTTATGCAACCTTAATACGTTTTCGGATATTATTCGTAGAGTGTCGCTATTCGTTAACCAAATTAACGATTCTTACGATTCGTACGAAATCCGTATTTCGTACGAATCCGAATTAAATTCCGTATACGAAACCCGAATTACGAATTTTTTTGGATACGAAATAAAACGGAACGAAACGAAACGTATTTTTTGACGGATCCCATGTCTAATGGCAGCAACTTAATGCATTTGGGAATCTAGATGTGGTTAAGACGACTTGCTGAAGTTCAAACCGAGCATCTGAATGAGGAAGAAAGGGGATTTAAGTGACTTTGAACGTGGCATTGTTGTTGGTGCCAGACGGGCTGGTCTGAGTATTTCAAAAACGGCTGATCTACTGGGATTTTCACGCACAACCATCTCTCTGGTTTACAGAGAATGGTCTGAAAAAGAGAAAATATCCAGTGAGCGTCAGTTGTGTGGACGAAAATGCAATGTTGATGTCAGAGGTCAGAGGAGAATGGGCAAATGTCACAAGGCAACAGTAACTCAAATAACCAAGTTATGCCAAATGCCATCTCTGAACGCACAACACGTAGAACCTTGAAGCAGATGGGCTACAGCAGCAGAAGACCTTATTGGGTGCCACTCCTGTCAGCTAAGAACAGGAAACGGAGGCTACAATTCACACAGGCTCACCAAAATTGGACAATAGAAGATTGTAAAAATGTTGCCTGGTCTAATGAGTTTCAATTTTCTTGTCAAATTTGTTTATTGATTTTGAAAATAAAGCCCCATACACACGGTCGGACTTTTTCATGGATTCTGTCCGATCGGACAAGGTTGTTGAAAAATCAGACCGTGTGTATGCACCATCGGACAGTGTTCGTCGGTTTGTCCGACGGACAAAGTCTTATGTCCTGCTGGAAAGATTTGCCGTCAACACGGTCTGATCACACCAAATCCGAGCGTGTGTACGGTTGTCCGACGGACAAAGTGCTACGCATGCTCAGAAGAAATTCTGTGACGGAAGCGCTCGGTCAGGTAAAACTACCTTTCCTAATCGACACAGCACATTCGTCACGCTGCAATGTTAAAATGTCTTTAATGCAGCGCATTCTCTTTTTCTTTACAATGCAACAAGAATGACATGTTTTAGCTGCTCCTATTCACCCTCATTTCTCACAAACTTAGTTCTTTATTACTTTGCAGCATTTATACACTACATGTTTATTTTTACTCAGATCGTAAAAGAATCTTTGTTATTTTTTTACCATGATTTGTTTTTTTTTTTTTTTTTTTTTTGGGGAATACATATTTGAAGGATTTTTTATTTTTTTTTGGAGGGGGGTTGTGTGTCTCAACTTACCAAAACCACATTATTAACATTTGTATTTCTTGCTTAAATTTACTAGGAGTTTGTTGGTTGTTGGTGCCCCTTGTTAATTCTACTTTAGGATTAGTGAAATGTACCTGCCTACTCAAAGAAAAACTGTCATTGTAGAAAAGTAAAACACAATAGTCAATGATTATTTCAAATCAAAAAAACCTTTATTTAGGTCACACCAACAAACCAAAGAGGAACGCAGCCATGGTGAAACTTGGGGAATTTGCAAAGCCTTGGCCCCCCACGGCAACCGTCATTGTTCAAGCGTAGAAAATTGGGGGCCTGAGGAGTACGTATATTAAGGGGAGTGCAATCTGGTCGTGAAGTCCAAAGTATCCGGAACTGCAGCAGATGCCATCTAGGTCCCCAGGCTCTGGTACTACAAGAGGCTCCATCTTCTCTCAGACCAGACTGATGCCAGGTCGTCACTCTCAGGTCTTCCTTCCACGCTTCCTTGCACGCTGTGGCTGTCGTGCTGGTGGGGTGGCAGAGGAGGAGGAGGAGGAGGAGGCGGAGCATGGTAACTATGGCAAACATGTGTGACTGGGGTCATCTCCCCAGCCCTACCCTTATTTAGGACATGGAGGATGAGCCCCTCACACATGTTGCGTTGCCTCACCTCCATACCCATCAGTTTTGTGACAACCACCGAGCCAAAGGTCTCCTCGTCGGCGGGTGTGGCATGTAGGGAGTCTGAAGCCTCTCTTATCATGCGGAGCGCTGACTCCCCCTTCTCGCCCTTTTGTACGGAAGGCGGAGGGGAGGGGTTTGGGTGTCAGTCAGGCTCCGAGGCCTAGCCCCCTCTTGGCTGCCACTACCCACCTCGTGGCTGCCACTAACCCCTGCCTCCTCCTGACTGCCACCTTCCACAGCCACCTCCTGGCTGAGGTCTTCCTGTGTATGAAAAAGGGACATAGTTTCAGTTATTTGTTCATCAAACACACACAATTCTCATCTAGTGACTGGTGCAAAATGTTTACAAATAGAAAATCATACAATTCTCAGCCCTGCAGTTTAGATTCTGGCCCCAAATGTCTCCAACACCACTGTCTGTTGATATGTCAAACACGTTAGGAATTAAGCAATTGGGGATCCTGAATTAAGTGAACATCATTCATTATTCCCATAAATGGTAACAAAACTACTATACCTGGAACAAGCTGGGCTCCTCCACCTCTTCCAGACTGGAAGGCCCAGGTTGCTCCTCGGAAGCCTCATCAGGGGTGGGCTGCGCGCAAGGAAGCATGGAAGGAGGAGTCGAGGTTGGCTCCGTGACATCAGTCTGGTCTTTCAGAAAATGGAGACTCTGATAGTACCAGAGCTTGGGCACATAGACCTCATCTGCTGAAGTTGCAGTTTCCTCAGACTTCACGACCTTCTTCCGCTCCCTGATATACGCACTCCTCAGGCTGCCAATTTTCTTTCTTAGATCATCAACAGTTGCCGCGGGGAACCTTGGCTTGACAAATTCCACAAGTTCCTCCAGGGCTGCGTGCCTCTTTGGTTTGTTGGTGTAATGTGGGTGTTTACCCTGCCATAAAACGGGAAATTCCCTGAATTTGGCAATGAAGAGGGGGAGAAAACTCATGTCGATGAATCCCTTTATAATCTCTGCAAGACACAACACCACACAAAACCCTCTAAATTATGTCAGGCTAAACTCTCCTAATCTTCTCCATAAAGAAGCCTCAAGTTCAAATCAGTCTAGGCTAGTTATGTACCAACGTCAAATTGTACCTTCGTTTGTAGCGATCGTCTCGTGCGTGAGTTTTCTCTCCCCTCGTCTCCCAGATCGTGGCTACGACACAGGCGTGTGACGTTTTATATACAGTGCGCATGCGTCAAACTCCGCCCGCCCCTGACGATCTTTCTCGTCTATTCCCCACCCCTTCTCTTTACGGCGCAGTGGGGAGAGCACATGGCGTGGACACAGCAGGTGTGCCCCAAATATCCCACCAACGAGGAGGAGGACGAGGAAAGTCCGGAGGCAGAAACGTCCCGATCCCGGAGCCTGAAATTCAAGGCCTCCAATATGTCATTTGGAGAAATGTTGGAGATGGTGGACATATTAAAGAGGAGCGACTATGATGGGAAGTATGGGCCTTACCTCAACCCCAATGTCCGCAAGGCCAAGATCATGTCTAAAGTTGTGAGAAGGCTGTACAATCAGTTTGGGGTACAACGATCCAAGGAGCAACTGAGGAAACGCTGGTCAGACCTGAAACTGAGGGATGCCGATCAGTACAGAAAGATCAAGCGAATTCTTCAAAAAAGTAAGTAGTTGGGTTTTGTGTTTGATTTCTTGCTTGCATACTGCTCCATTGTGGTTTGATTTTTACAAAGTTGTACATTCCAAAATGGCCACTTTCAGGTTCGTCTGTGCATTCGATCGTACTCAGCCTCGATCTTTCTGCCACTGTCATGGTCGTGTGTGTGTGTCCATTCGATCGTACGCAACCTCGATCGTTCGGCCACTTATAATACGATGTTTGGTGTTTTTTTTGGGGAAAGGAAGTTTGTTCTCACTAGAAATGTCATCAAGAATGTAAAGCCAATTTATTCAATGTAAAGGAGAGGTCACCCAGTAGCTGTTTACCCATCTGGACTCTAGAGCACTAGTGCTGGGACACCCAAACCCCCTTTTTATTAGGCTTTTCCACACATGTGCTCCAGTGGATACTAGAGGGGTGTCTCCATCACACAAACTTCTACCAAAAAGCTAGTCAGTTTAGCACCTTTACAAAGTGACTACATTCATGTAGTTGGCATTTGTAACTGGCCAAACTAAAATAGTGTCCGTCAGTTTCAAGCAATGTTTGTCATTTCCTATTTCTGCCCTCAATAGATTGTGTTGCTAAATCTTCCTTTTGTACATTCTCATAGGGGAGCGAAAACTTGGGCCGTCTGAGGAAACCCCCAAACCAACACCTCCCAAAAAAGGGGAAAGAGCAGAAGCAGAGGAGGAGGAGGAGGAAGGAGAGATCATCGAACTTGGAGAAATTGTCACCACAACAGGTGAGTGTGGGAGAACACAGCTACTGGTAAGCTAATCCATGTATGGCTGCCTCATTTCCAACACCCCATTTTTGTTTGTTTGTGGTTTTTAGGTGACGTGGATGTTGTGGAAGAAAAATCGCACTTTACCACAGAGAGTGCCCACGTACTGATCGGAGAGATAATGGTCTGCAATAGAGATCTAGATTACATAAAGCAAAACATCAATGATGTTCAACAAAAATTGAAGAACATCATTGATGTTTTAGGAAAAATATGAAAACGCACCAAGTAATTAACACACATTTGTGCCAGCTTCTGAACACATCTGCAACTTAAAAACTGTGTTAAATTTGGAACATGCACACATTGTGTCCACATGTGCTAGCTCCCATCATGGTGGATGAATGCCAACGTTTTTTTTGGGGGTGCAACCACTTTACGAACTACGAAAGTGGTTGTGGTGAAGGGGTTGCACCCCCAAAAAACGTCCATTCATCCCCATGACGGAAAATGGCACTTTTGAAGCTTCTAGGCATGTGTTTTACCATCTAATGACCATTTTCAGACCCAAATTGTGTGCATGTTCTAAATTTCCACTTTCCGGGGGTGACCCCCCCATGTGATGAAGGCAAGATCAAACACACTTTGAACATATAGTCATGTCTGATCTTGTCTTCACTTTACAAAGTTGAACTTTCCTAGTTCATAGGTTCTGTTTAGCTCCATGCCTGGTTTTACCAATTGCGGAATGTTTGTAAACAATGTTGTAAATAACCAAGATGTTGTCAGTTTTGGCGTGAAGATTGTAAACGCACTTGTGAATGTTTTCCAAGTAAACTTTTTTATTTTTCTAAATGTGTGGCTTCCTTATTTAAAAAACACAATGCATTATGTATGTAAAATGTAAAGGATATGGGGGGCAATGGGTGTTATTTACTAAAGGCAAATCCACTTTGCACTGCAATTTTCTTTCCCAGGGAACTTTTTCAATGCACTTGTAGAGCATAGCGGATTTGACTTATGTAAATGACACCCACAGTGCTTTGTACGAAAACACGGAGCACAGCATTTTTGAGAATACACACATGTCAGACCTGGTGATGAAAAGGAGTATTTTGGGTGTCAGTTATGCAGGACAAACCTTCTCTAGACCAAAGATTAGGTAGCAAACACACAACATGAGAATAATCTTTTTGGGAAGAAGAGACTGTTACCTCCTTTTGCCCAGAAAGTGCATTCCCACTGTCGAAGGCAAAGGGAAAAAATGTCAAGGGAAAATAAGCTAAAAAGAAGACTGAAATGACAAGAAATCATAGGTTGGTTAAAATATCAGATTTATTAAAAAATGCCTCTCACACATCGTCAGGCAGAGCAATGGCCCCCCTACCCACAAAGTACTCCATATATTGCTCGCGGACCACGCGGGCATTTAGAGGGGGCAAGCCTGGACGTGCCACTTGAAGGGCTGTGAGGTCCGCATTTGGAGGGCCCTCCACATCTGGGCCAACGGGCACCACATAGTTCCTGTTATGTCTTTTGAGGAAGTTGTGCAATATGCAACAGGCAAGAACTATGTGGTTCAGTTTGTATTCCGCCAAGTTAAATGCCGTCAGGAACAGGCGGAAGCGGCTGGCCAGGATGCCAAAAGTGTTCTCCACCACTCTTCTGGCTCTGGACAGCCTGTAGTTGAAGACCCTCTGGTCCGGGGTGAGGGTCCTCATCGGGAACGGCCTCATCACATGGGGAGTCAACGCAAACGCTTCATCTGCGACAAAGACGAAGGGGAGTCCTTCGGCATTCTCCTCTGGAGGTGGCAAGCACAGACTGCCACTTTGGAGACGCCAGTAGAACTCCGTGTGCGTAATGGCACCACCATCCGAGATCCGGCCGTTCATCCCCACGTCCACATACATAAACTCGTATGTTGCCGACACCACCGCCAACATCACTACACTATTAAACCCTTTATAATTATAATAGTAGGACCCCGAGTTGGGCGGTGGGACGATGCGGACGTGTTTCCCATCAATTGCCCCTCCGCAGTTAGGAAAGTCCCAACGGCTGGCAAAGTGGGAGGCCACAGTCTGCCATTCCTGTGGCGTGGAAGGGAACTGTGGAGTGAAACAAGAAAAAATAATTAGTCACTTTGCACCTAAACATTGCAAGCAGATTAGACAATCAACATCTTGGAACAAGAGCATTGTATAAAATTGGAGGCTGGAAAGTATTTGCACAGAAAAGTAGAGGCTCCCCTTCACAGATTACTCACCCCCCATCAATCCCCCCAGTTCTGATGGGCCATTGGCAATAACGAGGGTTTTGGGGGGGGGGGGGGGGGGGGGTGGCCAGGTAACCCTCTGCACTTCATTGATTGGCAAATGGCTCAATAATGTGTGCTAGTTTGGCCAGACCCTCTGTACTTAACACTATTGGCAGCCCCCAGGAAAGATAAAATAAAATTTCAACCCCCCCCCCCCCCCCCCAAAAAAAAAGGCAGGCACATTGTGACATTATGAAATTACCAAGCAAGCTAATAGGAGGGAAAGAAGACAAAAAAATAGGAAATGGAATGTATGGAGGCAGCCCCTTGCACTACATGCTTTGCTGAATTCATCCCTAAAGATGCCCACTATAAAGAGGTAGGTATATAGTGTGTATGGACCTTGGGAAAGCCAGCAGATAAAGGATTGGTACCATCTGACAGAGCAGTTGGGGGAGGGGGTTCCTAATGAGTTTGCCCCCCCCCCCCCACCAAAAAAATAAAAAAAAAAAGGGGCTCTACATGAAGTAAACCACACAGCAAACATTTGTGCATATTTTAGGGGGTGTTTGGGGGCAAACAATACTATGCAGCAGACAAAAGACATTGATTAAGTGACTAGGCCATAGGTGTCTATTGGGGCAGAAGAGCATGCTGGGGAGGTAAGTGAAGGGAAAAATGCATGAAGGAGAAAAGGGGCACAGCATATTAGAACATATTGCAATCATGGTAATTAGGGAAGGAGGTCAAAAATAGAAGACATTAGCAAACAGAGCATACATAGAAGGGAATAGTAAAGTAGAAATGTTACCTTCATATAGTCCTCCTGCAGGACCTGGATGATGGCAGAACAGGTCTCTGGAATAATGATTCCCAGGGCCTGGGGAGAGATACCTGAAGAGAACTTCAAATCCTGAAGACTTCTCCCTGTCGCCAAGTACCTCAACGTGGCAACAAGCCTCTGCTCCGGAGTAATGGCTTGTCTCATGCAGGTATCCTGCCGGCTGATAAAGGGGGTCAGCAAAGCCAAAAGACGGTGAAAATCGGGGTCCGTCATCCTGAGAAAGTTCCTGAAATCATCAGGATTATTCTCCCGGATCTCACGAAGCAAAGGCATGTGCGAGAATTGGTCACGCTGAAGCAACTAATTCTTGGTCCACATACTCCTCGTCACTCTGTTCATGGACGGGTCTTGGCTCAAAGCTAAAAGCCCGACACCAATTCCGCGTACAGCACGAACTCGGCGACGAGTACGCACGGGAAACATCGCTCACAAGGTCACAAAAGGTCGGCTGGTCAGAACGGACAAACAGAAAGCACCGATAAACAGCAAGGCCTGAAAGAACGAAATGAATACCAGCAACGAGCAGACAATAAGCAGTGCAAATCAAAGCGTCCTATATCAAGATATAGGCCGCAATGACCAACAAATGCGAACTGACTACACGCACTAATAAACAGATACGCACGACAAGCACAAACTGAAGAGCAGAAAGATCTGAGTCAGAAAACTGAGAAGCGCGAATCTTAAGTCACCAAACTTCGACTAACTCTCGATAAACACGGGATCAGCAGAAGGAGCCCAACGGGTGCCTGACGTGGTGCTGAACTTCCCTTTTCTAATCTCGTGGACGACGACTTACGTCACGACGTTCTTCCAGACCGGATATTCCGACAACGTAGTCCGACCGTGTGTACGCAACACCAACATCGGACAAAGTACGACGGACAAAATCCGACCGACCTGGTCCGCGGATTGTCCGACCGTGTGTATGGGGCTTTAGATAGTTACCAAGGTCTTAGTAAAGAAGTGTCAAAATTAGGAGAAAGAAAGTGGGATGAGTCTCAATTTTAAGCTGCAACATTCAGATGGTAGGGTCAAAATTTGGCGTAAATGACATGAAAGCATGGATCCATCCTGCTTTGTAGCAACGGTTCAGGCTGCTGGTGGTGGTGTAATGGTGTGGGGGATATTTTCTTGGCACATTTGGGTCCTTCATAACAACTGAGCACCGTCCCCAGAAGAATTTACCCCCATCCTGACCAGAGCACTTTTTGTGATCCAGCACTGCGTCAATTTAACTAAAAATTGCGCGGTCGCGCGACGTGGCCCCCAAACAAAATTGATGTCCATTTTTTTTTCCCACAAATAGAGCTTTCTTTTGGTGGTATTTGATCACCTCTGCGTTTTTTAGTTTTTGCGCTATAAACAAAAAAAGAGGGACAATTTTGAAAAAAACGCATTATTTTTTTACTTTTTGCTATAATAAACATCCCCCAAAAATATAGAAAAGAAATATTTTTTTCCTCAGTTTAGGCCGATACATATTCTTCTACATATTTTTGGTGAAAAAAATCGCAATAAGCGATTATTGATTCGCCATCAAATTCGAAATCACCACCAACAACACCTTCCAGAAATCGAACCACTCAACAACGACATACTGGACCAGATCTCAGAAGAAGCTACACTCGGAACTCTTCAAAACTACACTATCCAACAAAATAACAACTTTAAATTTAAACCACTCGACGGAAAAAACACTCAACTCCTTAAACAAAGCGTTACTACAAACAGCAGACGCAATCGCTTCGAAACGCAGAACACTCATCCGCAATAAAAACTCTGGATGGTTTAATGGAACTCTTACTCTACTGAAGCAGGAACGCAGAAGAGCTGAAAGAGCCTGGAGAAGAAACTGTTCTAAAGAAAACCACACAAACTACAATACTCTCACAATGAAATATCACAAAGCTATCTTCAAAGCAAAAAAAGAACACTTCTCAAACACCATCACAAAAGCCCTAAACCGCCCTCATGAACTATTCAAACTAGTCGCCCAGACTATGAACCCTACCTGCCTAGAGCCCCCTACCAACGAAACTCAAGAATTTTGCAATGAGTTATCGGATTTTTTTATCGACAAAATCGACAGCATTCGGGAAAATATCCAACAGAAAAATACAATCAACTGCATCCAAAAAGAGGAAGCCGTTTCAAACATCGCACAACCACCGAATTTTTCGCTGACCCCGATCGCCATAGAGACCACAAGAAACATCATCAGAAGCCTCTGGGACAGCACTTCACCCAACGATATCATCCCCACAAAACTTCTGAAAGAATGCTCTGACATCTTGGCACCTACTATAACACTACTCATAAATCAGTCATTCAAAGAAGGAATTGTTCGGAACTCCCTCAAGCAAGGCATAGTCAAACCCCTCCTAAAGAAACCCAACTTGGATCCAAGAAACTCCAACCACCGAAGACCGATAACTAGCTTGAACACCATCTCCAAGATTATGGAGAAAGTAGTGGTACAACAGCTACAACTCCATCTGGACACACACAATCTCCTGGACCCTCTGCAATCAGGCTTCCGCCCCGGGCCATGGCACAGAAACAGCTCTCCTCAAAATATGGGATGATGCCTTGGAAGCAGCAGATGATGGAGAATCATGTCTCCTGGTACTCCTGGACCTTAGTGCAGCATTTGACACACTGGATCACAACACTTTACTCACCCGCCTCAAAGAAGTAGCAGGAGTCACAGTTTCAGACTTACCATGGTTCACTTCCTTCTTAGGAAATCGTCACAGACAGTGAAACTTGGAGCCTTCACATCTGAATCCCGTGCAGTCTCCTATGGAGTCCCTCAAGGATCACCTTTGTCACCCGTGCTCTTCAACATTTACATCCGTCCACTCCTAAAAATCATCAGCAAATCTGATCTATGCTTCCACTCATATGCAGATGATACTCAACTCTACCTTCGGATCCCCGGACAAAAAGACCAATATCAGGAATTAGAAAAATGCCTCGCATCAATAGACGACTGGATGTCCACAAACTCCCTCAAACTTAACGGAACCAAAACAGAACTCCTTCTCCTAAATGCAAACCGGAAAACTAAATCTATGACACCATGGACTCCGCCCACCATCCTTTGGACATCCCCCTAAGCATAAAAGCCAAAAGTCTCTGTGTCATCTTCGATTCAGAAATGTCAATGAATGCACAAATAGGATCAGTAGTCAGCGGATCCTACCACCTTCTACGCCTGCTACGTAGACTCATCCCCTTCATCCCAGAAAAGGACAAAGCCGTAGTGGTAGGAACAATCATCAACTCTCGACTCGACTACGCAAACTCCCTCTACATAGGACTACCTAAATTCCAGATTGCACGACTACAAGTCGTTCAAAACACGGCAGCAAGACTAGTCACAGGAAAAAAAACATGGGAATCCATCTCCCCATCCCTGAGGACCCTCCATTGGCTAACCGTAAAGAATCGGATCACATTCAAGACCCTCTGCTTGACCCACAAATGCACACAAGGAGATGCTCCTCAATACTTATGCGAAAAAATACAACACTACACCCCCAATCGCAACCTCCGATCTAACGACCAAAACCTCCTCCTTGTCCCCAAATCCCGGTACAAGTCAAGGGGAGAACGAAGATTTGCAGTCCAAGGACCACGGCTATGGAACGCTCTACCTACGAACATCCGCTTGGAAAAAGACCATCGGGCCTTCAGGAAAAAACTCAAGACCTACCTCTTCTAAGAAGGAATCAACGCAGGTCGGATCAAGCGCCTCGAGGCGATTCAGTTCGCAGTTGCAGCGCTATACAAATCATTCATTCATTCAGTTTGTACAAAAGTTATAGCGTTTACAAAATAGGGCATTTTTATAAATAATTTTTTTTTTTTTAAATGGCGGCGATTATAGATTTTTATCGTGACTGCAACCTTATGGCGGACACATCGGACATTTTTGACACATTTTTGGGACCATTGTCATTTATACAGCAATCAGTGCTATACAAATCCACTGATTCCTGTGTAAATGACACTGGCAGTGAAGGGTTAACCACTAGGTGGCAGTGTAGGGGTTAAGTGTGTCCTAGGGGCGTGTTGTTAACTGTGGGGGGCATGGCTGTGTGTGGCACATCCCTGATCTCTGCTCCAATCACAGGGAGCAGAGATCAGTGACACTGTTGCTAGGCAGAACGGGGAGATGCTAAAGTAAACAAGCATCTCCCCATTCTTCCTCTCCGTGAGGCAATCGCGGGTATCCTCGCGGCAATCAAGTCCGCGGGACCCGCAACCCTACTCACGGAGCTTCCTGCGTGCGCAGACGCGCCCCCACTGCCTCTTAACCACTTACCCACTGGGCAGTTAAACCCCCTTCCTAACCAGACCAATTTTCAGCTTTCGGTGCTCTCACACTTTGAGTGACAATTACTCCGTCATGCAACACTGTACCCAAATGAAATTTTGTGTCCTTTTTTTCACACAAATACAGCTTTCTTTTGGTGGCAGAGCGTTGCACAGTGGTGGCAGAGCGTTGCACAGTGGTGGCAGAGTATTGCACAGTAATTGCAGAGCATTGCAGTGGTGGCAGAGCATTGCACAGTGGTGGCAGAGCATTGCACAGTGGTTGCAGAGCATTGCACAGTGGTTACAAAGCATTGCATAGTGGTTGCAGAGCATTGCACAGTGGTGGCAGAGTATTGCAGTGGTGGCAGAGCATTGCACAGTGGTGGCAGAGCGTTGCACAGTTGTTGCAGAGCATTGCACAGTTGTTGCAGAGCATTGCACAGTGGTGGCAGAGCATTGCACAGCGGTTGCAGAGCATTGCACAGTGGTGGCAGTGTATTGACCAGCGCTGTGGGCACTACACATCCAGCCCACAGCGCTGGTCCCGTCTCTCCCCCTCTCCGCTTCTCCCCTCTCTGTACCGATCGGTACAGAGAGGGGAGGGAGGAACCGGCGTCATGACGTGACGCCGGTTTGTGTACATGTGATCGCTCCGTCATTTGACGGAGCGATCACGTGGTAAACGGCCGCTATCAGCGGCTGTTTACCGTGATCCGTGATGCGTCGGGTCCTCGGGACCCGGCGGTCACGGATGTTCCCGAGTGCGCGTCCCAGGGGGCGCGCGGGAGCAAGTTTCTAAGAGGACGTCCGTAGGACGTCCACTTAGAACAACCCGACCGCGCTGTGGCCGTCTTTCGACTATAGCGCGGTCTGCATGTGGTTAAAGGGCAATGTACAGGTACGTGATTCTGCCTGTACGTACACCACTGCCTATTGTTGCTGACCATATCCATCCCTTTATGACTACAGTGTACCCAACTTCTGATGGCTACTTCCAGCAGAATAATACACCATGTCACAAAGCTCAAATCATCTCACCACTGGTTTCATGACAATGAGTTCACTGTACTCCACAGTCACCAGATCTCAATCCAATAGAGCACCTTTGGATGTTTAGGAATGGGAGATTCGCATCAATGGATGTGCAGCCGACAAATCTGCAGCAACTGCGAGATACTATCATATCAATATGGACCAGAATCTCTGAGGAATGTTTCCAACACCTTGTTCAATCTATGTCATGAAGAATTAAGGCAGTTTTCCTCCCTAATGACTGATTTAATCCACAGCCACAGCACATTGTCCAATGGAATGTAAACCAGGTGACCAGTCTCGGCCTTGCAAACATTATAAACATGCTCTTGAGTAGGGATGAGCCGAACACCCCCGGGTTCGGTTCGCACCAGAACCTTCAAACCGACCGAAAATTTGAGCGAATTTTCGAACCCTAAACGTTATACTGGACGCGAACGTTCGAAATCAAAAGTGCTAATTACAACGGCCAATATGCATGTTAATGTCATAAAACAGGTTTGGGGACCCGGGTCCTGCCCAGGGGACATATATCAATGCAAAAAGAACTTTTAAAAACTAACGTTTTTTTCGGGAGCAGTCATTTTAATGATGCATAAAGTGAAAAAAAAAAAAGTGAAAATTTCCTTTAAATATGGTACCTGGGGGTGTCTAAAGTATGCCTGTGAAGTGGCATGTGTTTCCCGTGTTTAGAACTGTCCTTGCACAAAATGACATTTGTAAAGGAAAAAAAGAAGCCATTTAAAACCACTTGCGGCTTTAATGTCATGTCTTGTCCTGGCCGCCATATGGCTGAAAATCCTTGAGAAAAATGGCATGGCTACCCCATCACCCCCCCCCCCCCACCCCAGCCCCTTTGGGTCTTGTATGGATATTAAGGGGACCCCGCACCCAAAATAAAACCCTATACCTACAACCCTATATACTCTGAACAGCAGTATATAGGTGGTGCAAACAAGACACGGATTGTAGATTTGTTCTTAAGTAGAATCTGAACAGGTACATTATGAAGTGTAGCTCCATCCCAAAAAAAAATCTATTTTTAAGCTTTTTCTAGGAAAACATAGGGAGGGGTTATCACCCCTGTAACATTTGCTGTCTTTGCACATCTGTTCAGAACATGTCATCTCACTTTCCGTCCCAATGACAAATGTTTTTTGGAAAAGTGGGGTTTGAATTGAAACAAGGATTGGTGATAAAGCATCAGTAGAGAGGAGATACCTTTTTTCCCAAATTAAATCTAACAGGATAGAATTTCCCTTCCTAGGGGTAGATTTCCTC
>CM053037.1:83862909-84019939 GCA_028564925.1 Lithobates sylvaticus
TCTTAAAGCTTACTGTGCCAGATGTCCAGACGCCCCCTGAGACCACCAGAATGGGGGTTCCCTCCATAGAAGCTCCTTTAGAGACTGTACAGGAGGGACTTCCAAACAGGAGAGGCTTGAACCTGCTGGGGCGAATGCGGTAAGAGGCTTTTTCTTTTCCTTGGTCTTGTAATATAGGAGAAACCTTGTCCATCCAATCTGTCAGGTGAGGATAAAAAAAGAGAATGCAGAAGGGTGTCTCCCCTTCAAATTTATAGTTAACTAATCCTGTCAGGTTGTGGGGGCGGAGTCACAACCCAGTTTGTGCTGCCATGAAGGCGTCAGGAAAAGGGGTTTATGTGCCCAGTAAGCAAGTGGTTAAAAAGCATATATAATATATGTATATGTTATATATATGTTATATATGTTATGTATATACAGTATATACAGTATATACATAAATATTGAAACCCTTTTGGTGAATCAATAAATCATTTACATTTAGAAAAACAGATCCCATTTCACCAACTTCAACATGACTTCAACATATCTCCTTACCTGAGTATAGCAATAGCCATCCCTCAATTTAAACGTGAAAGGTTACTACTGATTATGTGATACTGTCTTAACGCTCTTTGCAAATGGCTTCCCGTTCTTTGTGTTATCTGCATTATTCTCACCGACTGTTGTGAATGTACCACTGCTTGCTGTTTTTGTTTGTTTGTTGAAAATAAATAAACTTTATATTAAAAAAAAAGTTCTAAGTGTCATATTGGTGCTATGGCAACACATGATAACCTCTACATCGCAGCCTCCTGTTCACGTCATAGACCCCTCATCTCAGACCCCCATCACAGACTGGCCCCATCCCAGACTGGCCCCCCATTACAGACTGGCCCCCCATTACAGACTGACCCCCCATCCCAGACTCAGGGCCGTCTTTAATATTGATTGGACCCTGGGCAAAACTTTTCTTGGGGCCCCCCATGCAGTTTTGCTGTCCACCTGCTCTGAGACATACAATAAATAGCAGCTAGACTCCAAATCAGTTTAGACAGCTATTGCGATTGGTTGCCAGAGGACACAGTGTATCATTACGGCTCACTGACTGGTTGCTAGATGTTACAGCACACATTACGGCTCACTGATTAGTTGCTAGAGGTTACAGTGTATCATTACGGCTCACTGACTGGTTGCTAGAGGTTACAGGACACATTACGGCTCACTGATTAGTTGCTAGAGGTTACAGCACATGATTTCTGCTTCTTGATTGGTTGCTAGCGATTACTGTGGATATAACCTCGAGGGGCATGATATACATATCAATGCTGCCGTCCACCCCTATTTACATATGAATGCCGTTAGTTTACATGTAAACACAGGGTCTGCAGGTGAGTCATCTGTACACAACAATAGGGCAGAGCTGGGCAGCATTAGTAGCAGTACTTCACACTGAGATATTGGGACGCAGCACTGGACAAAAACCTCAAGGGACGAGGGAATTTAAACCAGGATAGTTGGCAAGTATGAGGCAGCTGCTTTGGGCCCCACAACAATGACAGGGCCCAGCTGCCCCTTTTGCCCTGCCTTAAAAACGGCCCTGCCCAGACTGACCCCCCATCACAAACTGACCCATCACAGACTGCCCCCCCATCACAGACTGCCCCCCCATTACAGACTGGCCCCATCACAGACTGAGCCTCCATCACAGACTGGCCCCATCACAGACTGACCCCCATCACAGACTGACCCCCATCACAGTCTGGCCCCCATCACAGACTGATCCCCCATCACAAACTGATGCCCCCATCCCAGAATGACCCCCTTTACAGACTGGTCCCCCACTGAACACTGAATAAACTCTCAACCGAGAGTGAATAGGAACCTTTTCTCAGTACCTGGAACTTTCTCTGTCTTCTTGGCAGTACTGCGAAACTGTGGATTCGTTAGTGTCCATAACAACCCAGCAACCAGGCTCTTCTTGAGATGCCAGCTTGTTGGCCCTCCTCCGAAGAGTCCTCCCCCGGTCGCTTACACGAGCTGCGGTGCCCCTCCAAGATTGAGAGCACACACGGACGCCTTGAATCCTCCCTCAGTTACTACGCCTCGGACCAGCCGGTTTCCAAGACTCGGAACAGATGGATCCTTGCCCCAGACCATGCGGGTCTGTGGGGCTACTCAAACTGACCATGTTGCGGGATGGCAAACGCTCCGGGGCCCGGGACCCCTCACGGGGCTACACCGGTCCAGATTCAGGAACAGGCAGCTATGGCCGAACCCCGAACACATGACTTTAGCACCTTAAGTACCTTTCCCCAGACTACACAGCGGGGCCAGACGCACCCACTGATTGGCTCCGGGGAAGACTGATACTCGAAACGTCCAACCAGGCCTGGTTCTGGGCCTGTCATGTGTACCTCACTGTACCTATGACCAGGCAGAACCCTAGCACAGCCCAGCCAAACTGATGCCAAAGTTAACCTGCACAATTAACCCTCAGAACCCCACTACTGTTCTAAAGGAAAAAATACATTTTCACACATAGCGGATACCTTGTAAAAGTGTCACTGCTACACACTCCCCCTGGTTTTTTAGACGATGTCCTCATCGTCTAGGCAACAACCAGAGAAAAATTCCTAACATAATTTACATAAAGGAAAAAAAACTGTGTGGTGCCTGAGTTTTAAATGGGTGTTGGGAAAGGGAAGGAAGGAAAAACACATTTAAATGTTTGACATTTTCACAACAACATGTTTTACATACTGTACATGTACCACCCAGACTAACTGACTAACCCACCCAATATCTGATGAGCTTGACAGTCAATCTCGTGCATCCTGAAAAAAAAAACACAACATGCAAGACAACACTATACACTGTACATTTCGAGTGGGTGTGGTTCTACAAGAGGCATATCATTAACCGATTAAACAATTTCATTTTAAAATACAGTATAGACAGAAACATAGCTAAGAAGGCAATGTTCATTAGTAAAAATAATTTATGTATTTGTTTAGCTAGCTAAAAACCTAAGCCGGCCATACACAGTTCCTGTCAAAGCAGCCAAATTTTGAGCCATGGGTGGCCCTGTTAGCATCACCCATCTCCAGTGGCATCACTAGGGAGTGGCTTCTGGGGCTATAGCCCCCAATCTGGGGCCCATAGCCCTGAGTCTCTCTTACTGGGTGCAGCGGTAAGGGCCAGACTGGCCTACCATGTCCGCAGCCTCTGACCATCTGCTCCTGCACCATGTCTGCAGCCTCTGACCATCTCCACCTGCACCATGTCCGCAGCCTCTGACCATCTCCTCCTGCACCATGTCTATAGCCTCTGACCATCTCCTCTTATACCATGTCTGCAGCCTCTGACTATCTCCTCCTGCACCATGTCTGTAGTCTCTATCTCCTTCTGCACCACGTCCTCTGACATCTCCGCCTGCACCATGTCCGCAGCCTCTGACTATCTCCTCCTGCACCATGTCCGCAGCCTCTGACTATCTCCTCCTGCACCATGTCCGCAGCGTCTTGCATGTCCTCGTGCACCATGTCCGCAGCCTCTGACATCTACACCTGCACCATGTCCGCAGCCTCTGACCATCTCCTGCACCATGTCCGCAGCTTCTGACCATCTCCTTATGCACCATGTCTGCAGCCTCTGACCATCTCCTCCTGCACCATGTTCACAGCCTCTGACCATCTACTACTGCATCATGTATGCAGCCTCTGACCATCTCCTACTGTACCATGTCTGCAGCCTCTGACCATCTCCTACTGAAGCATGTCCGCAGCCTCTGACCATCTCCTCCTCCACCATGCCTGCAGCCTCTAACCATCTCCTCCTGCACCATGTCTGCAGCCTCTGACCACCTCCTCCTGCACCATGTCCGCAGCCTCTGACCATCTCCTCTGTGAGCTGCATGAAATAGCCTAAGGAAACTGAAAGGCCTGTAACTGGCCGTATGCGGTGTAACGGTGTGGTGGTTGGCCTGAGTCGAGTGGTGTTTGGACACGACCAGCAACAACTCAGGAATTACATTAATGAAACTGAGAAATGAGCTTGAGCAGGGGTTTGTATGATGGTAAAAATGAGCCTGCACTCTGAGACTTACGAACGATTCGTAAGTTCCGATGCGGAGGCCGTAAATACGAAATGGGGACAACAAATCGAACATTGCATTTGATAAGAGAAATGGTTACGAATCCTACCTGCGACAGTGAGCAAGACTCGATCGATGAAAAAAACACAAACGGAGAAGCCGAAACACACTGGAATTCGTAAACAAAACTCATGAACACAAAGTGAGTTGGGAAGAGTCGGCCTAGTGATATAACAAATCACGCAACGGAACCGACAAGGACCACAGGTGAGTGGTCTGCTCAAATCCCCCCAAACTCCTCCCATAAATTCAGGCCACCACACTGGCCTTTATATATATGTAGCACTGACCCCCGAAGGAGCTTCTGGTTTTATTTGGGCTTACTGTTACCTCACCTGCTTGCTCCTCCGCCTTGGGGATCCCGTGGAAAAATGTTGAAACTGACACTGAATCCTCTTTTGGGTTATTTATTTAGAAAAAAAGTCTCTTAATAAAGGGTAGAGGGTTAGGGGTGAGTTCAGGTACTTAAATTGCAGGGTGAAGGTATTAGAAGAATCCAGAGGATAAGAACTGTTCCACAAACTGGATTCAACAACCCCCGGATAGACCTCTCTCACTAGGCCTAGCAGCAGGTGGGATACTCTGTAAAATCTCTGCCACAGACTTGTAAGTTACACTTGAGCGTTACTGAGGGATTTGGATGAATTTAAAGAACGAACATACGGTACCCGTTTCTCTCAGCCGATCTGGCGATACCGCATGAGTGTTGTGCCAGGTTGCGTCCTTCAACTAAGCCTCCAGGCTCCTTCAGAGAAACCAGCCTTGCACGTGGTCTTCTCCCGAAAGAGTCCTCCCCTGGGGTTCTTCAGTAGCTGGGCCTTTCCATTTGGATGAGAAGGCACCGGACCATCCCTGAATTGGTAGGCTCCGAAATTTGCTCGGGCCTATCCCTTCAGTTGCATTGCCTCGGGCCCGCCAGCCCCGAGACACAGAATGCATAGTTCCGCAACCCAGGCCAGGAGGGCCAGGGGGCTGGGTCAGAAGGACCACCAGAACCAAACAGGCAGAAAAAACTCCCTGCCAACCTTAAATACCACCCCCCAGAATTCACAGCAGGAAAACACTCCCACTGGGCTGGTTCCCAAGGGATAAGTGGCATTCAATGCATCCAGCTAGAATGCGTTTCTACTCTTGCCGGTGGTGACAGCGACACCTACGGTCAAGGAGAACCCAGTGCAACCCAGCTGGACTGGTACTGAAACCAGAAATTTTGAGAAATTATTCTGAAGCCCAACTGTGGCTTCAGGCAACTAAGCGCTACATATATATATATATATATATATATATATGTATAAGATGGCCAGTATGGTGGCCTGAATTTATAGGAGGAGCCGGGAGGGTATTTAAGCAGCCCACTCGCCCATGCTCTTTGTCGGTTCCACTGCGTGTTTCGTTATGTCACCAGGCCGTCTATTCAGCTCACTGCGTGTTCGTGAGTCTTTAGTTCCAGAGTAGTGTGTTACGGTTGCTCATTCGTGGTTTGTCGATGAAGTCTTGCTCTCTGTCATAGGTAGTTACTTTGCATTCCCATCTTGACCTAAATCATTGCCATTCATTGTATCCCCCATATCGTGTGTTCAGTTCCCGCCACGTAACTTATGAATCGTTCGTACATGGTTCTTCCCCCCGTTACTTGACAAAATCGAGTCATGTTGTGAGCATCATGCACGGCACCACACCACACTCTTCGGATACGTTACCCAATATCCGCTACAGACTGATGCGGACTCACTTAAAAGCGCCCTGAGGCGATTCAGTTCGCATAGGTAGCGCTATACAAGTCATTCATTCATTCACTCGCACGGCCACTGTCACAGGTAGGATTCATTACAAAGCTTTTCTAATGTCAACTTGTAGCCACTTGCAGTGTCACCCATACCATGTGTTCGTATCCCGCAGTGCAACTTACAAATCATTAGTTCGCACTTCTCTCATTTTACTTTCTACACCAAACTTGTTGTTGCCTCGTGCACAGCACCACGCCATACCTTCCTGATACGTTGCACTCCCGCCACAGTCCGCCGCAAACCACTCGCATGTCTCACTGTCGCAGGTAAGATTCATCACCACTTTCTTTATGTCGTATAAATTTGTTACTATTCGTTGTCCCCCTGGTCATTCGTTAGTTCCCCCTACAGAACCTACGAATCGAACGGATGTTATCCTTATCCCTTTATACTGCCTGATTAGGGGTTTGGTGTACCATCTGTAGCGGTACCCCCGTGAGGGCTGCTGATTGACTCTATGGTGGCCTGCAATTATGGGAGGAGCCCGGAGGGTATATATACCAGACCTTCCACAACGGCCGGTGTCGGTTCCAGTGCGCCGTACTCTACGTCACCAGGCCGACAAACAACTCACTACACGTTCATGAGTTGTCCTACGCTCCTCGTTTACGGATTGCAGATTCGATTCCCGATCGCACCCCAGTTCGTTTCGCTTCAGCGTCGCAGGTAGGACTTATGCTTTTTCGTCGTTACATCGAAACCCCTGTTTGTCCCACCGAGTCATTTCGACCACTATGCCGTTTGTTTGTTTTCTACCCACATGATTCACCCCACTGTCTCTGGTTGTCACGCACCGCTACCCAGTTTAAGCCGGTCACAACCCAATCTCACAAATCGGATCCCCTCACTCACACGTACACCGCAGCTCATCCCAGCCGGCGTCACGCTTGGATCCCGTCACCTTCCCCTCGATCTCTCCACGCTCACAGTCGTGTCACGACTAGACACCCACTGTAGCAGCATCGAATCAATTCAAGCCACAAACGTCCCACCACCAACCCCCCCCCAACCCACCAGAGCATCTGTCACTGCCCTCCCCCCCCACACACTTCTTGCAGTCACCGCAAGTTCGTGTAAATGGGCCCCCACACCTTGCAAACCTCCGCAAGTCGCTCCACTCCTTGCCTTCACGGCAACCCAGCCAATGTGAGGCACAGCCATCCCCCGCACATCTTGCTTCACCGCAGGTTTGTGTCATGGCTCCCACATCCACACCCCCCCCACACCTCTGCAATCGTTGCAGCTCGACCTCCATTGGCCTCCGCAGCCACAACCTCCCCAGTAGCCAACTCAGCTACTCATGCCTTTCTCTATCCCTTTTCACCTTTTCCTTAGGTCAGTAAGTCGCCCCTGGTCTCCTAAACAACAGGATCAGACCATCTCTTTCTTTCCCAGGTAAAAAAAAAAAAAAAAAAACATTTTTTTTGAGGGCTTGCATCTCTTCACCAGGGGGTTAACTACGGCCCGAATCAGCTCTTGCAACCCATCTCTCACAAATATTTCCATGTCACCCTACCGTAGGTACCAGGTCTACCAGGTTTGACCCCAACAGAGACTCTATCACTAGGGCAGCAAGCAGGTGCGTAGGTTGTTGTTGTTTCAGTTTCCATTCTCTTTACACACCTTTCACTACATATCCTTGTTTCACGTACTCATTTGGCTCAGTACCCAGGCGTTAGTAACTGTCACATACCTCTATGCATGTCACTCTATTTTCGAAGCACAAGCCTTCACTACGCAGACAAGGTCACCTAATCTCATGACTTGCTGGCAGTACAAGTATTAGCTGACCGAACCTACGTCAAACTACTACAGATCGAAACATCCCTACTTAGCAACCAACCAGCAGCCACTCTCCCCAGTACCGCCCTGGGGGGGCTCTGGTTAAACTAGTCCGTGCCGAGCACAGACGGACACCCGAGCATCGGTTACCTGGCCAGTCACCTCCTGGCTCACCTCGGTTGTCACGCATTCTCTGAGTTTCCAAACAGGCCAAAGAAACAAACTCACCCAGTGCTCACGCGCAATCCCCGATTGTTTCCATACCGTCGTACGGGTATCCTGCTTCGTTTCCCACATCTCCCCTCCCCAATCCAAGCAGAACACCATAGATTTGATAAAAAACTCCAGGCGTTAGTAACTGTCACATACTTCTATGCATGTCACTCTATTTTCGAAGCACAAGCCTTCACTACGCAGACAAGGTCACCTAATCTCATGACTTGCTGGCAGTGCAAGTATTAGCTGACCGAACCTACGTCAAATTGCTACAGATCGAAACATTCCTACTTAGAAACCAATCAGTAGCCACTCCCCCCAGTGCCGCCCTGGGGGGGCTCTGGTTAACCAGTCCGTGCCGAGCACAGACGGACACCCGAGCATCGGCTACCCGGCCAGTCACCTCCTGGCTCACCTCGGGTGTCACGCATCCCCTGAGTTTACATATAGGCCCAAGGAACATCCCACTCAGCGCTCGCGCGCAACCCCTGTTTGTCCCCATACCTGTCGCACAGGTATCCTGCTCTGCCCCCCCCCTTTTTTTCCGCAATCTACAAACGCATATATATTCTCTCCTGTCCTTCAAACTCAAAAAAAAAAAGAGAAAAATGCATCCCCCCCCCCCCTTTTATTCTAGCAGACGCCATGTCTCTGGCCGGCAGCGACGATCTCACCCCCGCCCCATCACCTGCCGAAGCGGGCCCGGCAGACAACTTCTCACAAGCCTTCAGAGCTTGGACCATCCCCAGACTCTCAGCTGAGCGGAGGCGCAGGAATATCCCCTACCCCATCACAGCCAGGAAAGCTGAACTGTTCAGACTACTGTTCCCCAACCCATCCCCACCAACCCCACCAGACACTCAGGCATCACTACAATCAATCGCCTCGGCAGTGTCCCAGCTACACACGCTGGTCTCCTCCCTATCAACTACCATCTCCGACGTCCAGTCCAGAGTGGGGACCTTGGAGCTCCAGCAAGTAACCCCCACTTCACCAGCTGTCGCCCCCGCCACCCCCCCATCATGCCTTACAGGTACGCCCCACGGCGGTTTTTCTGTTTTCCCCGCACATCTCATCCCAGCAAGCATCAGGAAGGACATACTAGATGGCCGCGACATCAACCTGGCATCCCTTCTGATTTCGGTACACGACGTAACAGAAAACAAAGCCTACGCTTGGGGCGACGTTTCCGTTGTCCTGAAGGCGAAAGACCACAGGCTTACACGAAAGCTCACGGTCACGGAGTTCGTGCTTGCTTTCGGCATGTTTCGGGATGTCATCTGCTCCATCAAACCCGACAGGAGGGAAGAACTAGACCTCTACCTTCATGCAGTCACAGATTTAGGGTACAAGTACGGAGGCAGTGCTTTCTATGACTACCATCGCTCCTTTTCAGCAAAGGCAGCAGCCAAGCTCAGTCAGTTCCAGGCAACCACTGACTGGAGCGCTATCGACACCGAACTCTTCTGTCGCCATTTCGCTGGCCTTCGCTCCCCACTTTGCACTAACTGCCAATCCTCCACCCACACGGCCAATTGGTGTTCAGAACCCGTTGGCAGACGCCTCCCCAACTTCCCCTCCGCCCCGAACACAGCCCAGTAGTCAGAAGCAACCCCACTACACCCCCAGGAAGACAAACTCGGACGGCCCGTCCGAACGTTAGGAGGGGCGCAGATATGCAACAACTATAACTTGGGGATTTGCAACTTCTCACGTTGCAGACTTCTCCACGTCTGCCTCATCTGCCGCAGAGCCCACCCCAGGATCACCTGCGGGATTAAGAAGCTCAGCTCGGCCTGACTAAACCGTATTCATATCGGATGGCTGCAATCCTACCTCACCTCACACCCGTCACCCTCACTAGCAGCCTTTCTGGTACAAGGCTTCACCACAGGCTTTCACACGGGGTTTATCACACTCCCCGACACCACCCACGAGTGCAAAAACCTGCTGTCAGCAGCCACCGACGAGGAAGCCATCAGTACCCTACTTCAAAACGAACTTGACCGGGGGTACATGATCGGCCCCTTCTTTCACCCACCGTTTTCCGTTTGGAGAGTTAGCCCTATCGGGCTCGTAAAAGGAAAGTTCTCTAATAAACTCCGTCTAATCTATGATTTGTCCGCGCCTTATTCTTCTCACACACCCAGCTTAAATTCCCTCATACCCTCAGAGGAATTTTCCCTCAAATACTCCTCTGTCGACCTCGCTATCCAGGCCATCCTAGACGCAGGTGAGGGCGCCTGGCTGTCCAAAGCAGACGTCGCAGACGCCTTCAAGCTGCTACCAATCCAGCCGTGTCTGTGGCGCTGGCACGGAGTCAGGTGGAAAGGTCAGTATTACTTCGCCACGAAACTAACCTTTGGATCCAAAAGCAGCCCGTGGCTCTTTGACACGTTCGCACAGTCCCTGTCCTGGATTCTCTCACACCACGCATCCTGTCAGAAAGTGATCCATTACCTGGACGACTTTTTGCTCATCGAAGACCCCAGCCGTCCCCCCGTA
Source organism: Lithobates sylvaticus (assembly GCA_028564925.1). Lineage (NCBI taxonomy): Eukaryota > Metazoa > Chordata > Amphibia > Anura > Ranidae > Lithobates > Lithobates sylvaticus. Next base: position 83,873,335 of record CM053037.1, read on the forward strand.
GACCTTAAGAGTCTAAGGGAGGTCTTTGCCAACCTCAATGTCCCCATAGCAGAGAAGAAGGTAGAAGGTCCAGCACAACGCATCACCTTCTTAGGTATCATACTGGACACTCAGGCCATGCAGGCCAGCCTACCACCCGACAAGCTGACTCGCATCAGGGAGGTCATTCATTCCTTCAAGGCCACCCAGGGGTGCTCCAGGAGGCAACTCCAGTCTTTACTCGGGATGTTAAACTTCGCGGTAAGAATCATCCCTCAGGGACGATCCTTCGTCTCCCGCCTCCTGGTCTTTCTCACAGGATGTCGAGACCCAGACCAGATCTTCAAACTTGACCAGGCAGCTATAGCCGACCTTTCCATGTGGGACCACTTCCTGGCCGACTGGAATGGCATTTCCATGTTCATTCCAGCAGCATCTCCCTCTTCTCCCCAGATAGTCACTGATGCCGCTGCCTCCACGGGCTTCGCAGCTATTTTTGGCCCCCACTGGTTTGCCGGTCCATGGCCGCCAGAGATCTTGGCAATCCCCGGTTTCAGCCAATCCTCCTCCTTATTCGAACTATACCCAATAGTGGCAGCAGCACGAACCTGGGGAAGCAGTTGGGCAGGCCAGACGGTGGTTTTCGCCACCGATAATCAGGCCACAGCCGACATTATAAACAAAGGCCGTTCCAGGTCCTTGACCATTATGGCCTTCCTGCGCAGGCTAGTTCAACTGTCCCTGCTGCACCAGTTCAAAGTCCTCTGCGTCCACATCCCGGGCAAGTGTAACACCTCAGCCGACGCTCTGTCCCGATTTAATTTTCCGTTGTTCTTTTCACAGGAACCCGGAGCCGATCCGACCATGTCTGCTATCCCTCACTGGTCTCAACTAACCCTAGTCTGAGTCACCACCTTCACGGCGCCACCAGTCTTATAAACTTCTCATTGTCACACAACACGCTGAAAGCCTACCAAGCTGTTTGGAAGACGTACCTCCGGTTTCTGGGCACAAGCCACGGGGGGTCACCAGGGGACCTCCACCATATCCTGGCCTTCATTTCTCACTGCTACACTCGGCTGGCGTTATCACACAATACCATCAAACTTCATCTAGCCGGTATCCAGCATTTCATTTCCTTACAAGACCCTTCTAAACCATCTTTGTTTGCCTCCCACGCAGTCAAGGCAATCCTGCGCGGCATCCTCAAAAAACAGCCGCAGGTCAATATTAAACGCCTCCCAGTAACCGGTGCCATTTTCCGGGAATTATCGATCATGCGGCTTTTTTCCCAGCCTGGTCATCCAGGCAGCCATGTACCTGGCCTTCTACGGCTTCTTACGCCCCAGCGAGTTTTCAGTTACCGGCCCTAGCTGCAAGACGCTACGCAGGCGGCACCTCGTACGCCGTCAGACCTTTTTCATCCTGCACCTCGAAGCATCCAAAACGCAGCAGGCTGGCCCAGGCACTGACATCAAGCTGTTCGAAACTCTCAACGCCTGGTGCCCCGTAGCAGTTCTAGATCAGCTACTAGCACACCTACCTGATCCCTCACCTGACAGCCCGTTGTTACCATTTCCGGTCAGACCCCTTAGCAGCAATCAATTCGCCACGCACGTCAGGATCCTCCTCCGCAACTTAGGTCTTGACCCCGCGAAATTCTCAGGTCACTCCTTTCGCATCGGAGCAGCCTCGGCAGCCTCCCGCAATGGAGTCCCGGATCACGTGATCAGGAAGATGGGACGGTGGAAGTCCACCTGTTTCGCCCGTTACATTCCCGATCCCCAGACCGAAATGTCCCGGGCTTTCAGAAACCTTGCCTTGTAGCATCTGCCTTCACCAAACAAATAAACCATTACCTCCCTAAAAACAAGTCTTTTGCGCCCTTTTCTTAACTACTCTCCTAGCAGAATGGGCCTCACGGCTCAGCTCACCAGGGCTTACCTTACGGTAGACCAGGGCACACTTCAGGTCTAGTTTTGTTGTCTGTCTTGTGGCGTGTTTATGTTTGCTCCTTCACATCTTTAAGGACCGAGGGCTCCGACCATAAATAGGAAGGCCAGCATGGTGGCCTGCAATTATGGGAGGAGCCCGGAGGGTATATATACCAGACCTTCCACAACGGCCGGTGTCGGTTCCAGTGCGCCGTACCCGCCCACCCATTCCCCTTCTCAGAACACTCCAATACGTTTCTCTACAGAAACAGCCATTACTTCTCAGGTAAGCGCCCTTTTCTTAACTACTCTCCTAGCAGAAAGGGCCTCACGGCTCAGCTCACCAGGGCTTACCTTACGGTAGACCAGGGCACACTTCAGGTCTAGTTTTGTTGTCTGTCTTGTGGCGTGTTTATGTTTGCTCCTTCACATCTTTAAGGACCGAGGGCTCCGACAAAATAAAATAAAAATATATAGAGCTGCAACAAAAACATAAAATATCCAAATGGTGTGTAGAAATCATATAAACAAATTAGTTGTGCTTATAAATGTAAACATTCAAATTGAAAAAAAAATGTCCATGAAAACCATTCAAAAAAAGTTGTGACAGTGAAAGAAAACAAATCCAATGAGGAGGGTAAATGTCCAGACTTCAGTCACCTTCACCAAGAGGAGGAGGGAGAGGGGTTTGAGGAGGGTTCTCCAAATAAGTGGTGGGTCACCTTCGACACCTAAATGCCCTTATCAGAGATGGTGGACCCCCTTACTAGCGAGGTCGAGATCGCAAGCAGATATAGCCCTCTGCATGGGCGGAATAGATCTCCGGGTGTTCCGTATCCTTACGTCTCAATGATGATCCAGGGTAGGTACAGCAGGTTCCCGGTAGAGATTGCCACTCGTAAGCCCAAACAGGCCGTAGGTATAGAGGAAGCAGAAAAAAATGAAAATGATGTGATACCATACAAAAGTGGTTTATTGCACAATGTTAGATACAGCACAGGGACTTGCATCCACAACACAATTTAAAAAAGCTGGCAAGTAAAAAAGCTACAAAAACACGAACGCCCGTGTATCAAAGAACACATGGGGCGAGATAGCGTGATGGCGTCAGTACGTAGCACCGCCCTACATGTTTCGTCAGAGCTGACGTATTCAAAGGGGCACGGGCGATGTACTGAAACCATCACCTTTATATCACTTGACTAAAACCAAGCCTTGTTATGGCCTAGAATATCATCACACGATCAGCAACTAACACTTTGCGTAAGAGAACACCAGACTTCGACCTGACGCACGTTACGTTCAAAGGGTTCTACGGAAGCAGGAAAAAGAGGAAAACAGAAACCAGATTATTAAAGTGATGAAACAAACCCGCATGTAGGAATTAAAAGCCACACATGCGGACATTATATTGATAAGTATATAAAGGGTCATCCCACGAGTGTGGACACCTGTAATGAAAAACAAAATCTAGGCCGTATATGACACCTACCAGACGTTTAGAAATTTTAAAAAATATATACATTTTTGGTTTTTATATTAAATAAAATTTTTATATTTAATATTTATTTATTTGAAAAAAGGAAAAGATTAAATGGAGAGTCAAAACAAATAAGAACATATATACCCGAGAGCAGCCAAAAACGTATGATATAATCCTAATGGCTGTCCCCATAATTTAGAGAGTGTATCTTATAACTCGCATCATATCAAAATGGTGTTCTCCTAGACGAGTGCATACAAAATACAACATAATATTCAAAATTCAAACATAGTAAAATACCATTTTATGCATTGTCAATAAAAAACATTGATTTCTATGTCTACGTTGAGCCCAAGGGGTCTAAGGCATCTGATTTTATAAATCCACCCCATTTCGAGTTTAGAGATGGCACGTCGTTTTGCCGGCTTTTTAAAATTGTATTACACGGTGGATGCAAGTCCCTGTGCTGTAGCTAACATTGTGCAATAAACCCCTTTTGTATTGTATCACACCATTTGGAGTTGTTTCTACTTCCTCTATACCTACGGCCTGTTTGGGCTTATGAGTGGAAATCTCTACCCTGGATCATCATTGAGACGTAAGGATACGGAACACCCGGAGATCTATTCCGCCCGTGCAGAGGGCTATATCTGCTTGCGATCTCGACGTCGCTAGTTAGGGGGTCCACCGTCTCAGGTAAGGGCATTCATGTTTCGAAGGTGAACCACCACTATTTGGAGAACCCTCCTCACACCCCTCTCCCTCCTCATCTTGGTGAAGGTGACTGAAGTCTGGACATTTACCCTCCTCATTGGATTTGTTTTCTATCACTGTCACAGCTTGTTTTGAATGGTTTTCATGGACATTTTTTTTTCAAGTTTTTTTTAGTCTTTGCTTGTTGCTTATGTGGATTCAATTTTGCATCCAAAGTAGCCTTTCATGTTTTTCTTTATCATTTATATCTTTTTGCCATTCTGCAATTTGAATGTTTACACTTATAAGGCCAACTTTACTGAAATGGGTAGGTGCCCTCTCACCACAATAGACTCAGAGGCTGTGAGGGTCTGTCCGGACTCCTCTCCTGATGTCTCAGTCTGATGAAAAGATGGCACCGCCACGCTGTACCGTTACTCCGGATGGCTGAAGTGCAGGGAACTTCCAGATGTTTTGGTACTGCAAACTGATCTGCTTGACAAGCTGGCAGAGCTGTACTCTGAAGTACCTCAGAGGCTGGCGATAGGGCTCCACACAATATAGGCCGCAGTCTCTCACTCCTGGTCACACACACAGACCTACCCAATTAACAGTGGGAGGTGTAGCTTCAGGAGATGGCCTGCGAATGGTATGAATAAGCTTTTCAGAAACTCTCTCCCAGTGTGTCATACGTGAGTCTCTTGGAAGGGTGCACATCCCGCCTCAATTGCATGGGTGAATATGTCCCAGCAGGCTGTGTTGAGTCTTTGGCTGTTTCCTGGACATTGGTCTGAACACCCAATTCGATGGAGGGGTTGCAGTTTCAGGAATTAATGATGGCCCCTCAACATCAGGAATTGGCAACACTTCACTGGAGAAATATATCAAATCTCTAGCCTCTTGCTCAGGAACAACTACAACCTTGGTTCTTTCCACATCCTGCTGAGGTGACATTGTCTGAAACTCTGGCCCAAGGGATCTATGGACCGCCTTATGTATCTCCGTTTGCCATTGAGGTACCATATTGCCTGTTTCTTTTGGTTGCTGAGGTAACATTCTGACTGTTTCTTTTGGCTGTGGTGGCAATGCTCTAATAGTTTCCATCTCTTTGATTTTCTCCCGTATTCTCTTCAAAGGACTGGCTATTGAACTTTCTTCCACAGGCCAAAACTAGGCAGGCACAGTCACCATCTCATCCTTCTCAATCCTCCTTCTTCTTGGTGAGGATGAGGACCCATATAGCAGTCATGCCCTCAGACTTGGGTAACTCTGTAATGAAGTCCATAGTAGACATGTGCACCGTCAATAAATTTGTTTTGTTTTGTTCCGTTCCGTTTCTTATTAAAATTAATTCGTAATTCGTGTCCGAAATTCAATTTGGATTTGTACGAAATACAAATTTTTGTTAGACTTTTCAGAACAATTACGAATGTTTGTTATGATGAATTTATCATTATGAGGGGCTTCCACCATCCCTGTGCTGTGCTGACTTCCTGGGTTTTTAACTTTTAAGTTTGTTAACTTTTAATAACAATTACGAATGTTCGTTATGATGAATTTATCATTATGATGGGCTCCCACCATCCCTGAGCTGTGCTGACTTCCTGGATTTTTAACTTTTAGGTTTGTTAACTTTTCTAAACAATTACGAATGTTCGTTATGATGAATTTCAATTTATCACCAGTCACATTTCCGTTGTAATGGAATTTGGATCTGAAATTCGTAAACAAAATTTCGTATTTCGTACAGAATTCGGAAGCATAGCAATTCGTATTTCAGATCCTCCCGAATGTACGAATTTACGGAAATTTGTACGAATTTTCGATTCGTACAAAACTAATTGCACATGTCTAGTCCATAGTCAAATGGGTCCAAGGCTGGCGAGGTGCAGGAAGTGGTTGTAACAGTCCAGAAGGCAATGTGCGGGGTACTTTATTAGCAGCACAAGTTGGACAAGCAGCCACATAGTCAGTAACATCTTTTTTCATATGAGGCCACCAGACATGAGACTGCAAGGTCTTAAGAGTGATGGTGACACCAGGATGACCAGATAACACACCATCATGTGCCCAGAGGAGTACAGGTTTTCTGAGGCTAGGGGCTACAAACAGGCGACCTGGTGGTATTTTCAAGCCTTGAGGATCATGATTCTGAGTTTCTTGGAGCTTTTGAGAAAGACCTGTGGAGATCTGTGCAACAATTTTGTGAGGTGGGATTATATACTGCTCGGTAGGACGATCTTCTTCAGAAGTAGCAAATTGTCTGGAAAGAGCATCGTCTTTCTTATTCCTATGCCCAGGGACATAAGAAAGATCAAAATTAAAATGGGAGAAAAACAGAGCCCATCGAGCTTAACGTGAATTCAAATGTTTAGCAGTCTGAAGATACAGCAGGTATTTATGGTCAGTCAGGATAGAAAAAGGCTTGGGAGCCCCTTCCAGAAGACGTTGCCATTCAGACAATGCCAATTTGATGGCCAGTAGTTCTCGATTCCCAACATCATAATTCATCTTTGTTAGGAATATCCTCAGCTTGTGATCAGTCAACTCGAGATGTATTAAGAAGTAAAAAATGTATTTCTAATATGTTAACACATTAGGATCCCCTTCCTTACACACCAAAAGTTCGGCAAGGGAACAAACAAAGGCAATATCTTTTGTTACCTAAAACCTTCATAACCCAGCCCCTATTTTCCTATTGGCTGAGGAAATCACAGTTTCACTTATCTGGGTGAAATTCGATATATATATATACCTTTATTATGTGAGGACTGTGTTCCCTTTACAATCTTATGTTACCATATATGGTTATACTGCAATCATCCTGAATTCTTACTGTGGAGTTAGTAAAAACATACATAACAATTAATACAAAGTGCTCATAGGTGGGATTAAAGACCAGTCTCAGGATTGTTTTCCAAATAGTCACACAATAAACATTTAAAACTTTTCTAACATTCCCTCCTCTTTGTGTGACTATTTTATCTCAACACATTTCAATAATAGTCCCTGTGTTATACACTTTCAGACTGTATGTCATTAAGTTGAGCTTCAATGTCCACATAGGTCTCCTCAGAGGTAGGAAGGGTTTGATACATCGTTCTTGAGACGGCAGTTTCAATCAGTTTTTGTTAAAGTCCTCGAATACAGGGAATACAGCAGCATCCACAAGTGACCAAAACAGCCAAAGCCACAGCGATTGAAATCAAACATGATGTAATAAGTCCAGTCCATTTACCGAACCATCCTTCAAGCCAGGTTGTGAATGGATCAGTAATACCTGAGTTTTCCGCTAATTCATTCGATAGAGCAGTCAGTCCTTCCAAGGCTCTGGTCACGGTCCCTCCAGGAGCTGTATTATTAGGGATAAAGGTGCAACACATGCTGCCAAACATTTTGCATACCCCTCCTCTTTCAGCTAAGACCATATCTAAAGCCATTCGGTTCTGCCATGCCATTAGAGATGTGGGGGCCAACTGTTCAGCTAGGCCCTTCACAGCATCCCTAGTGTAATTTACAAATCGTTGTTGGTTATAATATATATAGTTAATCCAGTCAACATTTTTATTTATAGTCACCCACCAGAAAAGAGACTCAAACCCAGCCGTCACCTGATTCCTGGCCTTAAACCCATCCGGCACCCCGCGAGGAACCCCAATCTCATCTATGTAGACCTGAGAGTCAAATGACCCCATGGTAGAGGTGTCCCTCCGATACCGTTGGTGACTCTTAGTCCACGGGTGTTCTGACAGGATCCTCAGGGGCATAGCCAGCTGGACCATAGCACAATCCCCTTGGGCATTGGCAGGTAGTCTAGCTCGCAGTTTCTTATCCCCACACATCCACCAGATGTCAGCTCTCTGAATGTCATGTTCAAGTCACCGTTGTCTATGTTAATCCTCTCCACACAGTAGTCATCAGGTAATGACCCAAGATCTACCCCGCTACGGTTCCCTGGGAGTGCAAAACAAGTAAAAATTGCCCGGATATGCAGTGACCGCTGGAGGTATCTGAGGTCTCTCCACTGGGGGAAACAACAAACTCAATGTGTGACAGGTAGAATTGGTTTCAGGTTTATAGCTCTTATTATATAATTGCAACATACATTTTAAACCTTTTGGATCTGTTTTGTGATCTAGAGGAAAAGGAACTGTTGCTAAATGTGGTCTTACACTGGCACAAACTAAACAGTTTTCTTTTTTTAGAGTTTTAACCGTGTACCTCAACCATTCTAACCACTCATTGCTTTCTTGATAACCCGTCTCTAAAGCTATGGCATCTTCTATTGTTAGGTTAGTAAATCTTATGGTTTCAACTTCTATTTTAGTATGGCCTTCTTCTTTCCCTTCTAGGTCTACCTTTTCCTGTTGTTTGGTTTTATTGGGTGATAATACCTCGAGGAAAAATTTGCCTGAAGGATCAGTTCCTGACACCCATGCTCCCATAGAATACAACCGCTGATCTTCCTTCCTCGGCTCCTTTAATGTTATTAATAGTTGATTACAGTTTTTACTATTTGTGCAGGGGGAGTTAGCCGCTTTTGTAATTATGAGTCTTCCCTTTATTCCACTCTTTTCAACCCCTGGTTGATTATACCCCCAATCTTGATGTGCTGTGGTCCACAGGGCCTGATTTCATGCTTGACATCCTACCTTATCCCAGAGCCAGCAAATATATTTATCTGCCCATAGAAGTCCTCTAGCCCCAGTTGTATCCCCACAATCTGCGATCTGACAGAAGTCTACCAGTATAGTACTAGTTATTCCTTCTATAAAGGTTAAATTCAATGCTTTTCCTGTTCTTTCCCAATTCAAAGGTTCCTCTACTCTTCCATACCGTCTACCCCCTCTTATGGATGCCTTCCCTAGACTCACCAGTAACCCAAGGATAATTACTGTTCCTTTCATTCTAACCAACTACAGAGGTTCCAGCGGATAGGGTAGGGGAGACTTCACCGGTTTGGATTTTCTGGATCTCTGCAGCCAACTGGCCCTACTCTACCTGTAAAACCTTTTTACAATGGGACTGGTGAATCCAGGTAGACCTCTCTGCTATCCTTATAGCCGTGGAAGTGGTGAGAAGAACTTGATATGGTCCCTCCCACTTAGGTGAGTGCCAATGTTTTTTTCTTTATTACTTTTACCAGGACCCAGTCTCCAATATGGATTTTCTCTTCTCCTTGAATTGGACCTTCTGGAATAGAACAGACTTCATTAATTTGTTTTTGTTTCAACAGGTTAGACATATATTCTGATAGAGTACGTTCAGATTCTTCAGCTGGTGTTTCATTTGGTAATAAAGGTATTCTATATGGCCTTCCATATATTATTTCAAATGGGCTCAACCCCTCTTTTGTTGGTGTAATATGCATACTAGTCACTGCCAATGGTAAGCAGTACATCCAACTTTTACCAGTTTCTTCCATATTTTTTAGGATTCCATTGTGTCTCTCCACCAATCCAGCTGATTGGGGGTGATAGGCACAATGGTTTTTTACTTGAATACCCATCACTTCTGTCAAATGTTGTATAGTTTTATTTACGAAATGGGGTCCATTATCGCTGTAGATTTTTTCAGGGATTCCAAATCTAGGGATAATATCTCTTAGAAATGCTTTGGCTACAGTCTGTGCGTCCGCACTTCCTGTCGGGAAAATTTCTACCCATTTAGACAGGGCGTCTATAATTACCAAACAATATTTCTTCCTTTCACATTTGTCTAATTCAATAAAATCCATGCAAATGTGTTGGAATGGATATTGCGGTGTGGGGAACTTCCCTTTCCGTGGTCTTATGCCTCCCTGAGCATTGTGTCTTGCACATATAATACATTGAGAGCAAAAAGCTTTTGAGTAGTTTGTGAAGCCATAAGCTGTAGATACTTTATTTAACATCTCAGTCATCCCCCTGTTTGACACATGTGTTACTCCATGTGTCAAAACTGCTGCATACCTAAAAAAGGACTTCGGCAATACCGGTTTCCCCTCAGGTGATGTGTAAATATTATTTATTATTGTGCAACCCTTTGTTTTCCAATTTTTTTTCCCCGGGGGGTGCATTCTGCTGCATATCAGTAAGGACTGTGTGATCTACCTCTATAATTTCCTGTTCTGTCATTATTTGATGTGTTTCTTGTGCCGCTATTTTGGCCGCTTCATCTGCCCTTTTGTTTCCCTTTGAGATGGGGTCCATATATTTTGTGTGTGTTTGACATTTGCAGATTGCAAGCTCTTTTGGTAACTGTATTGCATCCAGAAGTTCTAAAATGAAATCCGTGTGTGCAATTGATTTACCACTGGAGGTGACCATCCCCCTGTTTTTCCATTGTTGTGCAAAAACATGTACTGTTGAAAAGGCATATTGACTGTCGGTGTATATGGTTACAGATTTTCCTTCTGATAGTATGCATGCTCTTGTCAGTGCTACAAGTTCTGCTACTTGTGCTGAATAATGTTTTGGTAGTGGCTTAGCTTCCAAAATGTCATGTCAGGGTCAGCTAATGGTACATATTTCAAATCACTTTGTAGCAGTACCTTTTCAGCGATGGCAGCAGTACAGTCATGTTTATAACCATCAGTAGGGAGTGGTAGTAGTGTGGATGGGTTTAAAGTAGTACACCTCTGTATTGTTAAGTGAGGTTGTGCCAAGAGTATTGTCATACAGGAAAGGTGCCGTGCTGGACTCAAATGTGATATCTTTTGTTGTAAAAGAATAACAGACACTGCATACGGCACCTTAAGTGTCAGCAGGTGATATAGCACTATAGATGCTGAGGCCTTGACTGCTTCAGCTGCAGCTACCACTGCCTGTACACAGGGTGGAAGTGCTCTAGTTACACTGTCTAATTTTATAAAGTAGTAAACAATCGACCTCTAGTGCCCACCATATGACTGTAAGTACTGATGTCATGTGTCCTTCCCTTTTGTCTACTGTTTGTTCAAAAGATTTGTCATACTGTCAGGTCACCTGAGACCAGGTGACAGGTGCACTCAGTATGAATCGGAAGTGCACCGCTAGGTAGTGGACCTTAGGACTGACTGCTGTGGATTTTACCCAGGGAGATTCAGGACACAGATCTACTCGATCTCTAACACAGATCCCAATGGGAGCTAGAGCATAGATTCCCCAGGGCGCGGAGTCTAAGAGCCAGCAGGTGTTCACCAGAGCCTCTAGTGGTGAGGATGGACTTCTCTGCAGTCTGGCTCCAGGTCGCGGCCCCCAGGGTCTCACAGCTCACGCTTACAGTAGACTACAGGAGAAGGAAGCAGCAGGCTGGAACGACAAGGATAGTAAGGGGATAAGGCAGAGGTCACGGGTAACTAGCAGACAGGAACCACAGAGTACACACCAAGGTCGGTAACGGAAACAAACATAAAACAAACGGCAAACAGGAAGCCAAACACACCATGGATACACAATGGTTGATCAGCACCACAGGCTTGCAGTGCACAGGTTAATATAGGGTTCCCTGATAGGGCCTAGAGTGGAGCTATGCTTAGAGGAGAGGTTATAAAAACCCCAGGTGAGAGTGGCTGGCCTCTTAGTCTGAACACATGGAGGGAGAGATAAGCAAACAGGGGAAGATTACTGCATAACCGTGACACATACCCAGGAAGGACACCATTTGTTTCTTTGTCTCTAAGAACTGTGTAGTCTACTTTTTTCCTTAATTTAATGTTCTAAACTCTAAAATACCTCCAAAGATTAAATTTTGTACTCATTCATGTGTTCTGACACCCACCCCATAAAAAGGAACCCGCCTCATTCTTCAGTTGTGTAGAAGGAGGGGGGGTGGGGGTGTCATGTCTGCACTTGAATTGGAGCTGGGGAACATGGATACTCTTTACCTAACATGAATGCGCACAGAATCATAAATCAAACTACCAAATACTTCCTTACCTTGGAGCTGTTATTAACAATATTCTTTCATTTGTTCAAATATAAGTCCATCAACTATGCAGACATAAAATCAAATATTTTAGCAGAATTTAAGAAGTCTTGAACCTCCTTTTGTATTGTTCCCCTTATTCTCTGGTCCTGAATAAAATTCACAGGGTCCTAAAACAGAACCTCCCTCCCTTTTTTTTTTTTTTTTTTTTTTTAAAACACATATTCTGATTCAGCCTTTTTTAACTTTATAATATATGTACCCAAATAAACAGCATTGAATCATTAACACTTCACAGTTGAAAGTCTGCGAATTCTAAAAATGACATATGAAAGAAATATTTTCTTTAAAACTATTATGTAGACTTTCTTTCTGACCGAAAGTCCTGTTTTCACAGATTCACAACCTAACCTCTGTGTGCTAAAAGGGTTAATGCTGCCCCCTCTCTTCTGCTACCTCTGTCAGGCAATCTGCATTTTCTTGTTTCCGAGAAACACCTTTTTGACCATTTATTTTTTATTTTTTTTATATTAAACATCAAGCTCTCTGAGCTTCAATATTATTACACACTTCTCTTAGCAAAGCCCATTCAAATCCTAGTTTCCTTATGGTAGTAAAATTAGCACTGTCTCTGGACTAGACATGTAAAATAATCAAAAACATCCTCAGTCTTTACTTTTCTCACTTTCCTCAAGCCACTTAATAATAATACAACATTCTATTCACTGACAGTATAATCCTTCTTCATCTCTCTACTGCCTTAGAACATCAACACTTTCTGCAATGTTCTTCCTTTAACACCATGACATGCTAAAATAATAAAGCAACCTGGTACCTTTTTTTTTTTTTTCTTTTACCTAGTTTCAATATTTACAATATAAACTTTCCGTTTTGCCATGGCTGGTCAAGGGTTAACCTCTTGCTTTTTTACAGACACAACCTCTCACACAGGAATTTGAAAGGGAGGGGCTAGGAGAGCTGAAAAAAAACCCTGTAATGAATCATCACACTTATTTGTTTATTTCTGAATGCAGCCATTCTTAGCTATTTTTTCTGCTTCTCAAATGTTTGTTGAACATTTAGATAGACATAAAATGTTTCCTAGCATTTTCATAGATTCAATGTATATACATATATTCACACACACATACACACATACATCTCTGAATATTTTTCCTCAGACCCCAATATTTTAGCAGAATTTAAGAAGTCTTGAACCTCCTTTTGTATTGTTCCCCTTATTCTCTGGTCCTGAATAAAATTCACAGGGTCCTAAAACAGAACCTCCCTCCCCCTTTTTTTTTTTTTAATATAAAAAAAAACATGTATGGATGAGGGGGTTTGAAGTTAATGGCTAAAAGGTAAGGCATTATATCATTAAGACGGAAAGTGTTATTATATTAGAAACAGGAAAATTGGCTGTGTGCTCTGCGGACAGCCAAATTTCGCTGACATGGGCAGTGTCAGAGATCAGATAGATGGAGCTTCTGGGGATACATATTTGTTTCAATGTCTTAACTGGAGTTGGGTTTTGACATAATCCTAACAATCAATCCTACATTCTAACACCTAATCAGTGGCCCCTAAGGCTTGATTCACATCTATGCATGTTGCTTTTAAGTGTTTTTACCTCAATTTTACCACGATTCGCGTATGTGTTTTTTTTTTTTTACATTCACTGCATATAGCTGGTTGCTAAAAAGCTGTTCGGGAAGCAGGCCGCCACGTCCTTAGCAATGGATAAGTCATGAGGTGTCAGGGGGCTTCCCCCTGACAGCTGAATGTAAAAAATAGAAGTTGCCGGCTAAAAAACGTCACAAAAAAAACGGCGTGGGGTATCCCCCCAGTCCATACTAGGCCATTCGGTCAGGTATGGTTTCATACCAGACCCTTATCCGAGCATGCAACCCAGCAGGTCAGGAAAGGGAGGGAACGAGCGAGCGCCCCCCCCCCCCCTGAACCCTACCAGACCACATGCCTTCCAAGGGGGACCCCAGATCCTGCCCCCCCATGTGAATGGGTATCCAGTTCATCGTACCCCTACCTATTCACCAAAAAAGCTGTGAAATGTAAAAAAAAAAAAAAATAGCCGTTTTTTGATAAAAAAAAATTATTAAAAAAATAGTTGTCTTCTCCCCGAACCGTCTTCTCCCGCCACCGTCTCTCCCGGTGCCGTCTTCTCCTGTCGCCACCTCTCCCGGAGCTGTCTTTTCCAGCGTCGCTGTCTTCTTCCTCGCCGCTGCTGTCTTCTTCCTCGCCGCAGGTTACCCACTAAAAAAAAAAGTCTGCTTTTGTCTTGATGCGGTCTTCCTCCATTGTGACATCCCCCACTGTCTGACATCTCTTATGTAGCCATAGTGCTACATAACGTCAATGACATCAACCAGAGACCCTGCCGCCTTTTGACGTCACAAGGGCGTCACAAAAGATGTCACAAAACCCTGCTTTAAACTTCTCCACAACTTTATCCCTGACCTGTCTGGTGTGTTCCTTGGCCTTTATGATGCTGTTTGTTCACTAAGGTTCTCTATCAAACCTCTGAGGGCTTCATAGAACAGCTGTATTTATACTAAGATTAAATTACACACAGGTGTACTCTAGTTACGATATAGGTGACTTCTCAAGGCAATTGGTTCCACTAGATTTTAGTTGTGAAAAGTGTGGGGTGCATTTGTATTCAGCCCCCCCTGAGTCAATACTTTGTAGAACCACCTTTTACTGCAATTACAACTGCAAGTCTTTTTGGGGGATGTCTCTACCAGCTTTGCACATCTAGTGAGTGACATTTTTGCCCATTCTTCTTGAATAGCTCAGCAAAATAGCTCAAGCTCGGTCAGATGCTCGTGAGTGGAGAGCGTCTGTGAACAGCAGTTTTCAAGTCTTGCCACAAATTCTCAATTGGATTTAGGTCTGGACTTTGACTGGGCCATTCTAACACATGAACATGCTTTGATGTAAACCATTCCATTGTAGCTCTGGCTGTATGTTTAGGATTGTTGTCCTGCTGGAAGGTGAACCTCCGCCCCAGTCTTTTGCAGACTCGAACAGGTTTTCTTCTAAGATTGCCCTGTATTTGGCTACATCCAGCTTCCCATCAACTCTGACCAGCTTCCCTATCCCTGCTGAAGAAAAGCATCTCCACAACACGATGCTACCACAACCATGTTTCACGGTGGAGATGGTGTGTTCAGGGTGATGTGCAGTGTTCATTTTTCACCACACATAGCGTTTTGCTTTTAGGCCAAAAACTTCAACTTTGGCCTCATCTGACCAGAGCAACTTCTTCCACATGTTTGCTGTGTTCCCCACATCGCTTCTAGCAAACTGCAAACAGGACTTCTTATGGCTTTCTTTCAACAATGGCTTTCTTCTTGCCACTCTTCTATAAAGGCCAGATTTGTGGAGTACGCTACTAATAGTTGTGCTGTGGACAGCATCTCCCACCTAAACTGTGGATATCTGCAGCTCCTCCAGAGTTATCATGGGCCTCTTGACTAGGGATGGGCCCGGTGCTCGATGCGAACCCATGTTCGCATCGAGCACTGGGTGTTTGCTCGCTCGGCGAGCCCAGAACTATTTTGGCCGCTCGCATCACGTTCGTGTGATGCGAGCGGCCCCGCAATGCATTGCGGCCGGCGCGGCCGGCGCAGTGCATTGCTGGCTGATGATTGGCCAAGCATGCACTGTGACCCCGCATGCTTGGCCAATCACAGCGCCGGAAACTCGAAGAGCCATAATTGGCTACAGGCAGGACGCCTGTAGCCAATTACAGCTCAGGGGCTTTAGTACACGCCCCCTCTTATAAAAGGCCGCCACGCCGTCTGCGCCGGTCACATGCTGTCCCGGAGTAGATAGAGCAGGATCGTTCTGTGTCACTCTGCTGGATTTAGTTAGAGAGATTTACTTAGAGAGATTGAGTTAGATAGATTCATTTAGAAAGATTGATTTAGAAAGAGGGGCTTGTAGTGTGTTTGTGGCAGGCAGGCACTGGCAGCAAACAGAGCTCCTGTATTTTGTTCCCAGAAGCACCTATAGGACTTGTAGTGTGTTCGTGGCAGGCAGGCAGAGCTCCTATATTTTGTTCCCAGAAGCACCTATAGGACTTGTAGTGTGTTCGTGGCAGGCAGGCAGAGCTCCTATATTTTGTTCCCAGAAGCACCTATAGGACTTGAAGTGTGTTAGTCCCATCACACAGAGCTATATTTTCTTCCCAGAAGCACCTATAGGACTTGAAGTGTGTTAGTCCCATCACACAGAGATCATATATTTTGTTCCCAGAGGCACCTATAGGACTTGAAGTGTGTTAGTCCCATCACACAGACCTACATTTTCTTCCCAGAAGCACCTATAGGACTTGTAGTGTGTTAGTCCTATCACACAGAGATCATATATTTTGTTCCCAGAGGCACCTATAGGACTTGAAGTGTGTTATTCCCATCACACAGACCTATATTTTCTTCCCAGAAGCACCTATAGGACTTGAAGTGTGTTAGTCCCATCACACAGAGATCATATATTTTGTTCCCAGAAGCACCTATAGGACTTGAAGTGTGTTAGTCCCATCACACAGACCTACATTTTCTTCCCAGAAGCACCTATAGGACTTGAAGTGTGTTAGTCCCATCACACAGAGATCATATATTTTGTTCCCAGAAGCACCTATAGGACTTGAAGTGTGTTAGTCCCATCACACAGACCTATATTTTCTTCCCAGAAGCACCCATAGGACTTGAAGTGTGTTAGTCCCATCACACAGAGATCATATATTTTGTTCCCAGAAGCACCTATAGGACTTGAAGTGTGTTAGTCCCATCACAGAGACCTATATTTTCTTCCCAGAAGCACCCATAGGACTTGAAGTGTGTTAGTCCCATCACACAGAGATCATATATTTTGTTCCCAGAAGCACCTATAGGACTTGAAGTGTGTTAGTCCCATCACACAGACCTATATTTTCTTCCCAGAAGCACCCATAGGACTTGAAGTGTGTTAGTCCCATCACACAGAGATCATATATTTTGTTCCCAGAAGCACCTATAGGACTTGAAGTGTGTTAGTCCCATCACACAGACCTATATTTTCTTCCCAGAAGCACCTATAGGACTTGAAGTGTGTTAGTCCCATCACACAGAGATCATATATTTTGTTCCCAGAGGCACCTATAGGACTTGAAGTGTGTTAGTCCCATCACACAGACCTACATTTTCTTCCCAGAAGCACCTATAGGACTTGAAGTGTGTTAGTCCCATCACACAGAGATCATATATTTTGTTCCCAGAAGCACCTATAGGACTTGAAGTGTGTTAGTCCCATCACACAGACCTATATTTTCTTCCCAGAAGCACCCATAGGACTTGAAGTGTGTTAGTCCCATCACACAGAGATCATATATTTTGTTCCCAGAGGCACCTATAGGACTTGAAGTGTGTTAGTCCCATCACACAGACCTATATTTTCTTCCCAGAAGCACCTATAGGACTTGAAGTGTGTTAGTCCCATCACACAGAGATCATATATTTTCTTCCCAGAGGCACCTATAGGACTTGAAGTGTGTTAGTCCCATCACACAGACCTATATTTTCTTCCCAGAAGCACCTATAGGACTTGAAGTGTGTTAGTCCCATCACACAGAGATCCTATATTTTGTTCCCAGAAGCACCTATAGGACTTGAAGTGTGTTAGTCCCATCACACAGACCTATATTTTCTTCCCAGAAGCACCCATAGGACTTGAAGTGTGTTAGTCCCATCACACAGAGATCCTATATTTTGTTCCCAGAAGCACCTATAGGACTTGAAGTGTGTTAGTCCCATCACACAGACCTATATTTTGTTCCCAGAAGCACCTATAGGACTTGAAGTGTGTTAGTCCCATCACACAGAGATCCTATATTTTGTTCCCAGAAGCACCTATAGGACTTGAAGTGTGTTAGTCCCATCACACAGACCTACATTTTCTTCCCAGAAGCACCCATAGGACTTGAAGTGTGTTAGTCCCATCACACAGAGATCATATATTTTGTTCCCAGAAGCACCTATAGGACTTGAAGTGTGTTAGTCCCATCACACAGACCTATATTTTGTTCCCAGAAGCACCTATAGGACTTGAAGTGTGTTAGTCCCATCACACAGAGATCATATATTTTGTTCCCAGAAGCACCTATAGGACTTGAAGTGTGTTAGTCCCATCACACAGACCTACATTTTCTTCCCAGAAGCACCCATAGGACTTGAAGTGTGTTAGTCCCATCACACAGAGATCATATATTTTGTTCCCAGAAGCACCTATAGGACTTGAAGTGTGTTAGTCCCATCACACAGACCTATATTTTCTTCCCAGAAGCACCTATAGGACTTGAAGTGTGTTAGTCCCATCACACAGAGATCATATATTTTCTTCCCAGAGGCACCTATAGGACTTGAAGTGTGTTAGTCCCATCACACAGACCTATATTTTCTTCCCAGAAGCACCTATAGGACTTGAAGTGTGTTAGTCCCATCACACAGAGATCCTATATTTTGTTCCCAGAAGCACCTATAGGACTTGAAGTGTGTTAGTCCCATCACACAGACCTATATTTTGTTCCCAGAAGCACCTATAGGACTTGAAGTGTGTTAGTCCCATCATACAGAGATCCTATATTTTGTTCCCAGAAGCACCTATAGGACTTGAAGTGTGTTAGTCCCATCACACAGAGCCTATATTTTGTTCCCAGAAGCACCTATAGGACTTGAAGTGTGTTAGTCCCATCACACAGAGATCCTCTATTTTCTTCGCAGAAGCACCCATAGGACTTCTAGTGTGTTAGTGGCATCACACAGAGCTCCTATATTTTCATTCTCAGCAGCACCCACAGGACTTCTAGTGTGTTAGTGGCATCACACAGAGCTCCTCTATTTTCTTTGCAGAAGCACCCATAGGACTTCTAGTGTGTTAGTGGCATCACACAGAGCTCCTATATTTTCTTCTCAGCAGCACCCACAGGACTTCTAGTGTGTTAGTGGCATCACACAGAGCTCCTCTATTTTCTTTGCAGAAGCACCCATAGGACTTCTAGTGTGTTAGTGGCATCACACAGAGCTCCTATATTTTCTTCTCAGCAGCACCCACAGGACTTCTAGTGTGTTAGTGGCATCACACAGAGCTCCTCTATTTTCTTTGCAGAAGCACCCATAGGACTTCTAGTGTGTTAGTGGCATCACACAGAGCTCCTATATTTTCTTCTCAGCAGCACCCACAGGACTACCGACTACAATGGCTGGAAGACCGCCAAGGGGAGGCAGAGCGTGCAGAGCCAAGAACACAGGGCAGGCAGGCTCTGTTTCTAGTGGACGTGGCCGTGGCCGTGGACGTGGTCGTGCATCGTCATCAGCACGTGGCCATGGGACACGCGTGTCTTTGTTTTCGGCAGCTGGACATGTGGAGCCGCATCATGCTGAAGGCTTGGTAGAATGGATGACCAAGCCCTCCTCATCCTCCTCATCCTCTCTCACCCAGGCTCAGGGTACTGGCAGAGCAGCTGCCAACGCGTACTCAATGGCATCATCAGCCACCCCTTCCCTAGACCCACCATGTCCTCCTGAGGAGTCCCCCGAACTCTTTGAGCACAGTGTTGGGTACATGCTCCAGGAGGATGCCCAACGATTCGAAGGCTCGGATGATGATACCCAGCTTGAGGAATCTGGCAGTACTGTTCCACCAGCTGCAGCTTACTGCCAGGTTTGCTCTAGTGGTGAAGAGGGAGGGGATGATGAGGTCACTGACTCCACGTGGGTGCCTGAAGGGAGAGAGGATGAGGAGGAGGACGAGGAGGAGGAGGATGCGGCGTCACATGTCCAACGAGGCAGGATGCCCCCTGGAGGCCAGCTAGAGGCCAGCACAGCAACTGTACAACACCGCAGAGCTCCGCCTGTGCAGGGCGCTGCCTCTGCACGTTATCAGAAAAGTTCTTTGGTGTGGGCCTTTTTTGAGACGAGTGCATCAGATCGCACCACTGCTATTTGCAATATTTGTCTCAAGCGAATCTCGCGTGGCCAAAACATCAGCCGCTTGGGCACCACAAGCATGACCAGACATATGTCGACCTGCCATGCAGCTCGTTGGCAGGCACACATAAAAGACCCACACCAAAGAACTAAGCGGACCTCTCCTTGCTCCTCATCAGCTGGGATCTCCATCCCCACTACACCTTCAGTCCTCTCTGAAAGCTGCTCTGAGAGGACTGAAGGTGTAGAATTAGGTGTGTCACAACCAAGTACTTGCAGTACACCGACGTCCGATTGCAGCAGGCAAATTTCCCTGCCCCAGCTGCTGGACCGTAGAAAGAAGTACACTCCCAGCCATCCACATGCCCAGCGGTTGAATGCTAGCTTGGCTAAATTGCTAGCACTTCAACTGCTGCCTTTTCAGTTGGTAGACTCGGCCCCCTTCCGTGAGTTTGTTCAATGTGCGGTTCCTCAGTGGCAGGTTCCCAAACGCCACTTTTTCTCACGGAAGGCGATTCCGTCTCTCTACCGGCATGTGGAAGGCAATGTCCATGCCTCGCTGGACAGGGCGGTCAGCGGTAAGGTGCATATTACCGCTGACTCATGGTCCAGCAGGCATGGACAGGGACGGTACCTTTCTTTCACGGCCCATTGGGTCACTCTATTGGCAGCTGGGAGGGATGCAGGACAAGGTGCAGTAGTGTTGGAGGTTGTTCCGCCACCACGCCTCCAAAACGCTACTACTGCTACTGGTTGTGACACACCTCTCTCCTCCACCCCCTCCTCTTCTTCTTCCTCCAGTGCTCTGTCCTTGGAACCAGCGGTGCTCCGTAGGCGTACAAGGGGCTACGCAAGTACGCAGGCAAAAAGATGCCATGCCGTGCTTGCGCTGGTGTGTTTGGGGGACAGGAGCCACACTGGGCCAGAGGTTCTGGCAGCTCTGCAGGGGCAGGCCGAGAGGTGGTTGACGCCACGTCAGCTTAAGCCAGGAATGGTCGTTTCTGACAATGGCACCAACCTCCTCTCCGCCCTGCGACAGGGGCAGCTCACCCATGTGCCCTGCATGGCTCACGTCCTCAACCTGGTGGTGCAGCGGTTCTTGGGCAGGTTCCCAGGCTTACAGGATGTCCTGAGGCAGGCCAGGAAAGTCTGTGTGCATTTCCGCCGATCTTATAATGCCAGTGCTCGGCTGACTGAGCTGCAAAAGGAGCTGAACCTGCCCAAGAACCGCCTAATATGTGACATGCCCACCAGGTGGAACTCAACGTTGGCCATGCTGCAGCGACTGCACACGCAGCAGAGGGCCATCAATGAGTACCTTTGCGACTACGGCACCAGGACAGGGTCAGGGGAGCTTGGTTTTTTTCCCCACGTCAGTGGAGCATGATCAGGGATGCATGCACTGTCCTCTCACCATTTGAGGAGGCCACGAGGATGGTGAGCAGTGACAGTGCATGCATCAGTGACACTGTCCCTCTTGTCCACCTGTTGGAGCATACGCTGCGTGGGATAATGAACAGGGCACTTGAGGCAGAACAGAGGCAGGAAGAGGAGGACTTCCTTGCCTCTCAAGGCCCCCTTTATCCGGACAGTGTTCCTTCTGTCCCACCCATCACACAGGAAGAGGAGGAGGAGGAGGAGGAGGAGGAGGAGGATTGTGTGAGCATGGAGGTGGAGCCTGGCACTCAGCATCAGCAGCAGCAGTCTTTTAGGGATGATGTACAGTCCCAACAAACCAGTGGACTTGTACGTGGCTGGGAGGAGGTGGCTGGCGATCATGTCATCCTCAGTGACCCAGAAGACTCCGGACCGAATGCCTCAGCTAACCTACGCTGCATGGCCTCCCTGATCCTGCAAAGCCTGCGGAAGGATCCTCGTGTTCTTCGGATCAAGGAGAGGGACCATTACTGGCTGGCCACTCTCCTTGATCCGCGGTACAAGGGTAAGGTTGCGGACCTTATCTTGCCGTCGCAGAGGGAGCAGAGGATGAGACATCTCAGGGAGGCCTTGCAGAAAGGTCTGTGCAACGCGTTCCCAGAAACTGGGAGGTTACAAACTCCTGGTCCTGGGCGACGAGTTGCTGAGGCTTCGGTCAGTAGCAGAAGGAGCGGTGGGGAAGGTGGACGTCTGACCGATGCGTTCAGACAATTTTTTAGTCCGCAGCCCCAAGGTATGATCGGTTCCAGCAACCATCACCAGCGTCTGATATACATGGTGCAGGAATACCTTGGGGCAAGGTCAGACTTGGACACCTTTCCCACCGAAAATCCTCTGGCTTACTGGGTCCTGAGGATGGATCACTGGCCAGAGCTTGCACAGTATGCAATTGAGCTACTGGCCTGTCCTGCCTCCAGCGTTCTTTCCGAACGCACATTCAGTGCTGCTGGAGGATTTGTCACCGATCATAGGGTGCGCCTGTCCACCGCCTCGGTTGATCGACTGACCTTCATCAAAATGAATCAGTCTTGGATCACCACCAGCTACCAGGCACCTGAGGCGGATATAACCGAATAATTTTTAATGTCACATCCCTTCAAGACTGCCTATGCTGATGCTGAGTGACTGTCCTCTTATGTTCACTGACTATCCTCTTCCTCCTCCTCAATGATCCATGCCACCACACCAGTGCCTAAGGCACAATTTTTCAGCCCCTGTTTAACAGGGGCGTGTACATACAATTTTTATAAAAAAATGCTTCGCAACACGTGTGACTGCTGTGCTCCAAGTACAGTATCTGTGAGGGGTTGCAGTGTTGTGGCACCAGCACCAGTGCCTAAGGCACAATTTTTCAGCCCCTGTTTAACAGGGGCGTGTACTTACAATTTTTTAAAAAAAATGCTTCGCAACACGTGTGACTGCTGTGCTCCAAGTACAGTATCTGTGAGGGGTTGCAGTGTTGTGGCACCAGCACCAGTGCCTAAGGCACAATTTTTCAGCCCCTGTTTAACAGGGGCGGGTAATTACAATTTTTTAAAAAAAAATGCTTCGCAACACGTGTGACTGCTGTGCTCCAAGTACAGTATCTGTGAGGGGTTGCAGTGTTGTGGCACCAGCACCAGTGCCTAAGGCACAATTTTTCAGCCCCTGTTTAACAGGGGCGTGTACTTACAATTTTTTTAAAAAATGCTTCGCAACACGTGTGACTGCTGTGCTCCAAGTACAGTATCTGTGAGGGGTTGCAGTGTTGTGGCACCAGCACCAGTGCCTAAGGCACAATTTTTCCTGCGCCCACCAAGAGTAACTATGAGGGCCTACAGTCTTGTGGCAACACCGTCCACCACCACCGCCAAAGGCCCAATTTTTCTGCCCTGTTCATCAGGTGCTTGCAATTACAAATCTTGATCTAATAACTCACAGCAGGGCCCATTCCTGCGCCCACCAAGAGTAACTGTGAGAGCTTACAGTCTTGTGGCAACACCGTTCACCACCACCGCCAAAGGCCCAATTTTTCTACCCTGTTCATCAGGTGCTTGCAATTACAAATCTTGATCTAATAACTCACAGCAGGGCCCATTCCTGCGCCCACCAAGAGTAACTATGAGGGCCTACAGTCTTGTGGCAACACCGTCCACCACCACCGCCAAAGGCCCAATTTTTCTGCCCTGTTCATCAGGTGCTTGCAATTACAAATCTTGATCTAATAACTCACAGCAGGGCCCATTCCTGCGCCCACCAAGTGTAACTGTGAGAGCTTACAGTCTTGTGGCAACACCGTCCACCACCACCGCCAAAGGCCCAATTTTTCTGCCCTGTTCATCAGGTGCTTGCAATTACAAATCTTGATCTAATAACTCACAGCAGGGCCCATTCCTGCGCCCACCAAGAGTAACTATGAGGGCCTACAGTCTTGTGGCAACACCGTCCACCACCACCGCCAAAGGCCCAATTTTTCTGCCCTGTTCATCAGGTGCTTGCAATTACAAATCTTGATCTAATAACTCACAGCAGGGCCCATTCCTGCGCCCACCAAGAGTAACTGTGAGAGCTTACAGTCTTGTGGCAACACCGTCCACCACCACCACCACCCCCAATTTTCTGCCCTGTTCAACAGGTGCATGCAATTACAAATCTTGATCTATTAACTCACAGCAGGGCCCATTCCTGTGCCCACCAGTCTTGTGGCTACACCAACATCTAATAGGGCAAATTTCTGCAGAGTATATACGCCAGGCCCCTACTTTCAAACATCCAACTTACAAACGACTCCTACTTGCAAATGGAAAGAGAAAACAGGAAGTGAGAGGAAATCTACCCCTAGGAAGGGAAATTCTATCCTGTTAGATTTAATTTGGGAAAAAGGTATCTCCTCTCTACTGATACTTTATCACCAATCCTTGTTTCAATTAAAACCCCACTTTTTCCAAAAACATTGGTCATTGGGACAGAAAGTGAGGTGACATGTTCTGAACAGATGTGCAAAGACAGCAAATGTTACAGGGGTGATAACCCCTCCCTATGTTCTCCAAAAAGCTTAAAAATAGATTTTTTTGTGATGGAGCTACACTTCATAATGTACCTGTTCAGATTCTACTTAAGAACAAACCTAAAGCCGCAAGTGGTTTTAAATGGCTTCTTTTTTTCCTTTACAAATGTCATTTTGTGCAAGGACAGTTCTAAACACGGGAAACACATGCCACTTCACAGGCATACTTTAGACACCCCCCAGGTACCATATTTAAAGGAAAATTTCACTTTTTTTTTTTCAATTTATGCATCATTAAAATGATTGCTCCCGAAAAAACGTTAGTTTTTAAAAGTTCTTTTTGCATTGATATATGTCCCCTGGGGCAGGACCCGGGTCCCCAAACCTGTTTTATGACATTAACATGCATATTGGCCGTTGTAATTAGCACTTTTGATTTCGAACGTTCGCGTCCATTATAACGTATAGGGTTCGAAAATTCGCGCGAACTTTCGGTCCGTTCGAAGGTTCTGGTGCGAACCGAACCCGGGGGTGTTCGGCTCATCCCTACTCTTGACTGCTTCTCTGATTAATCCTCTCTTTGCCCGGCCTGTCAGTTTAGGTGGATGGCCATGTCTTGGTAGGTTTGCAGTTGCGCCATTTTCCACTCTTTCCATTTTCGGATGATGAATTGAACAGTGCTCCGTAAGATGTTCAAAGCTTGGGATATGTTTTTATAACCTAACCTCGCTTTAAACTTGCTCCACAACTTTATCCCTGACCTGTCTGGTCTGTTCCTTTAAATTACACACAGGTGGACTCTATTTACTAATTAGGTGACTTCTGAAGGCTCCACTAGAGTTAGGGGTATCAGAGTAATGAGGGCTGAATACAAATACACGCCACACTTTTCAGATATTTATTTAAAAAAAAAAAAAATTGAAAAACATTAATCATTTTCCTTCCACTTTACAATAATGTTTGTGTTGGTCTATCACATAAAATCCTAATAAAATACATTTACGTTGTTGTAACATGACAAATTATGGAAAATGTCAAGGGGTATGAATACTTTTTCAAGGCATTGTATATTGTCTCTGTGTGCACTGAAATCCATTAAAATGTATTTATGCATTAGTGTGTAAAATTGCAAAAACCGTGTGACATAAAAATTTGCCAAACCCACCATTTTCTTCTCTAGGGCCTCTGTTACTAAAATATATAATGTTTGGGGGTTCTAAGTAATTTTCTGGCAAAAATACAGATTTTTACGTGTAAACAAAAGTATCAGAAGAAGGCCTGGTCTTAAAGTGGATAATGTCTGAAGGTACTCCTTTGAGTCTCTCTATGTGGCTAGGCTGTAAAAAAGTCTCACACATGTAGTATTGCCATACTCATGAGGAGTAGCAGAATGTGTTTTGTTTTTATTTAAAGACTCCTGTGACTTGACATGTACATTGCCATAA
This sequence comes from Lithobates sylvaticus, assembly GCA_028564925.1. Lineage (NCBI taxonomy): Eukaryota > Metazoa > Chordata > Amphibia > Anura > Ranidae > Lithobates > Lithobates sylvaticus. Next base: position 83,899,164 of record CM053037.1, read on the forward strand.
TCCCTGTGTATATGAAAAATTATGGGATTTTTAGAGGCAATTTGAGAAGAAGAAAAAAAAGGATTAGTAAGCACATGCTTAGTATGTGAATCGGCAATCTGTACCTGCCTCTTGGCAAACATGCAGCCAAGAGGCATGGATACAGGATGCCTAAGGTCAACTTTACTGTTCTGGATCGAGTACACATTCCAATGAGAGGAGGGGATTGGAACAAAATTCTACTCCAGCGCGAAATGCGCTGGATAAAATATCTTAGTGCTATCACCCCTCCAGGCTTAAATGAGGCTGAAAGCTTCAGACCCTTTTTGGAAGGTTACAATTCAGGTAAAACTGATTAATAGGCCCATGGGGAACTTCATGAGTATAGTAAATTATGCCTATTTTATACTTAAAAGTAAAATGTATCCCCTTTTCATCTAAAATAAAATATTTCCTATTCATTATTACTTTTAACATTTAGGTGTCATAAACTAATAGTTGATGTTTTTCTGGGCAGGAGCTCTTTCTAATTCTTTCTTTCTTTAAGGGGTGCACCCCTGTGTCCTATGTTTTGGATCTGGATGTCACATCTCTTGGGGTTTTTTTTAATTCTTTTTGATTATTTTGTTATATTTGGTATATACTGTATACATTTGCTGATGGGTATTTATCAAATGCGCTTTTGGCCTTTTAATTTTTATGTTTTTCAGGTTCCATGTTATCTTTGATGGGGAAGGCAATGTCCTTCAACCTGGGGATCTTTGTCTGCAGCCTCCCCTACAAACCCAGGACACCCGGGCCCCAGTATATAATGTTATCAGGGGCCGGGATTTTTCTCCCTCATTTTGGGATTGAGTGTTATCTAAGAGATTTTGTGTCTGCGGTTTTAGTCTCCAATATTGCTGCTTTACTATTCCCTGGATGTTCATCTCCATGGGGACAGGATATGATGTGGCAATACATTACATCTATACACCGCGATGTGCGTGACACCACTGCGCCACGTCTGAGCGATGCGCTATATGCGTATATTGTCTTTGCGGCACGTCGCGTGTGACGTCATCGTGCTACACCATGCGCAAGGTGGCCATTGGTGCACATGTGATATAAGGTGATGCCGGGGACCACATCGGCGCCATTCCTTTTTCCACTGAGTCCTATGTAGATATCGTTGATGTGGAGCAACCTCTCCTTATATGGGGGCATCTAAACAATCTGCTTGGATCAACTTGGAAGGGGTTTACTTTAGCTCACCAGTATTCACTGCAGAGGGTATCGCTCTCTTTTTCTTCTTCCTCCCTGAGGGTTGCTATCTGTATGGATTAAGTGATCCCCTGGAAGGATAGATATACATTTCATCAATTTGAGTTAAATATCTTGATCTTCCTACATATTTTTAAATGTTTGCAGTTTGAATACCATCTGCTTCCCCCTTTTTGTATCTTGGGCGCCTTTATTGGATATTATCAAGTGGTCCTTGTATGAGGTGAAGGGCGTTTTATGCAAACAGTCATGACCCTTGTTTTTGGTTGGAGTGCTTTTTCCAATAATATAGCAGGAATTGTAAGTTTGAACTTTATGTTTTGTATAATGTTGTATATGGGATTCATGTATATGGATTCTAAAATTGCATTTACATTTAGCATTTTCAGAAGTTGTATTAATCCCTGAAGAATATAGTTTACATACATTTCGAAACACGTTGGATATTCCCACTACCTATTGCCATCCACAACATGCAGGGATGGTCTACTCGCAAGTAGTTGGGAAATACCACTTCAGGATAATCATTTGTGCAATATTATGATACACACTGGGGGTAATTTGCGAAAGCCGTGCGCCATCAGTAGAGGCGCATGACGAGGCACAACGCACATTTCCATATTTACAAAATGGTGTGCGAATCCCCCATTTACTATAGCAATCTTGGCGCACGGGAGAATGAAATCTGTGTGCCACTATGGACATGGCACATGGCATATCCAAATCAATATTGACAGAAGATGGAGGTGCCAATATTATGGGGTGATGTGAGGAAGTTTAGTAACAACTGCCCAAGTAACAAATATTCCCAAAATAGAATGAGAAAGTAACTTTTTCAGAGAAAGCCTGCAAGTGCCAGCAAGTACGTTTAGAACTGCGTGAGATCAATGTAAGCAGCGCGCATGCGCCATTGACTGTTGCGCTCGTTCAAATGCGTTTGTTCAAAATCCAAATCCAAAATCTTAGTAAATGTTAAGCAACGTACATGCAATTGCGTGGGTTGAATGGGCGCACCTCTAAACTTGACATATTTTTTTTACGCTGGTTCACCCTTATGTATAAGGAGATTTGCACACAGGTTATGTTAGCATGTTACATTGCCAACATGTGACATGCACCTTGTTAAAATTACGTAAAATGACTCTCGCTCCTCTAGCTCCTCCTAAAAGGGCATTTAACCTTCCCCCTCTAATGCATATGTTTTCCTTGGGGTAGCTTTTGCTTTTAAAAGGGGAACTCCACACTCCATTCTCCAATGCTCTTGTCTCCCCCCTCTAACCCCTTGGATTTCCATGGGCTAACTTTTGCTTTTAAAGGGGAACTCCACACTCCATTCTAAAATGCTCTTATCTCCCCCCTCTAACCCCTTGGATTTCCATGGGCTAACTTTTGCTTTTAAAGAGGAACTCCACACTCTATTCTCAAAAGACTGTGAGCTGCCTTCACCAATCTAAACCACATCCTTTTTCAGAGCATACAACAGGGCCAACTAGGAAATGGGCGAGAAGAGCGATTCCCCAACCCCCTCCTGAACCATACAAGGTCACATGCACTCAACATAGCTGGCTGCCTTTGGGGCATGTTGGGCTCAGCCCAATATCAACCACAAAGCACCTTGTACCCACTAGTTTAAAGGGGTTTTCCACATTCCGTAAAGCCCCCTGTCTGCAGCCACCCACAACCCCAGCCTAGGGTTGTGTGGAAGAGGCCATTGTCCCTCTGAATATGGGAACAAGGTGGTTGACTTTTGGGGTGCCCGAGCCCCTCCTGCCCCCAAACATCCACCCCCTTTCATGGGCTGGCTTGCTGTGTGTTTGGCTAGGGGTTTGTTAGTGTGTGGGAGGGGCACAGTATTTTTTTAGTTTGGGGTGGTATTTTTCACATGGGGGTTCTCATTTTAAGCCTTAACAGACCCAAGTGGCCTTGTATGTATTGGGGGGCATACTATTTTTTGGGGGGTTAAAATCTTGCAGCTGCAATGTAGATTTGTAAGTTTTCTCTAAAGCTGTGCATCTTTGAAGCAGCATTTTGGATACATGCTACAGATGCACCACTTTACAGGCAGAGTAAGCCCCCCCCCCCCCCCCCATGTTACTAGCTTTTAAGCAATTTTTCATTTATAAAGGCACTTTTCCTTGAAATTGGTGACATTGATATATGTCCCTCAGGGTGGGACCTGGGCCCCCATAACCATTTTAAGGTCGATAACTAGAATATAGGCCAGCCAAGTGAGGACTCGCAAAATTAACAAGTCAGTTCCCATAGACTGCAATGGTATTTGTTGTATAACTTTTGCTCATGTTAGGCTCTTTGTTTGCCCCCCATGACCGGGGGGTGTTTGTCCCATCTTTAATATTGTAGCATGTTGGATGATGCGCTTAATTTTAGACAAGGGGTGGCTTATTTTGTGCTAGCTGCATTTGAGTTGGTCTGGGCATGCTCAGGTCGTTTTTTTTTTTTTTTTTGTGCTTTTTGTGTGTGAACAGCACTTGGATTTTTCTGGACATGCTCAGAGAGTGTGTTTTTTTTTAATGGATATCCTTAACAGGTTCGGGTCGAACTTTGGTTGTTCGGCCGCACGGCGAACATCGAACAATATGCAGTGTTCTGGGCAAATTCGAAAGCCACGGAACACCATTAAAGTCTATGGGACACTAACATGAAAAACCAAAAGTGCTAATTTTAAAGACTTATATGCAAGTTATTGTCATAAAAAGTGTTTGGGGACCCGGGTCCTGCCCCAGGGGACATGTATCAATGGAAGAAAACATTTTAAAAATGGCAGTTTTTTCGGGAGCAGTGATTTTAATAATGCTTAAAGTGAAACAATAAAAATGAAATATTCCTTTAAATGTCATGCCTGGGGGGGTGTTATAGACACCCCCCAGGCATGATATTTAAAGGTATATTTCACTATACTATAGGTATGCCTGTAAAGTGGCAGTTTTCCCACCTTTAGAACAGTACCGCAGGAAAATTACATTTCTAAAGGAAAAAAGTCATTTAAAACTGATCGCGGCTCTAATGAATTGTCGGCTCTCGGCAATATAGAAAAAGTGGCATGCCCCCCCCCAGTCTATTACCAGGCCCTTTGTGTCTGGTATGACTATTAAGGGGAACCCCGAACCAAAAATGAAAAAAAAATTGCGTGGGGGTCCCCCCAATATCCAAACCAGACCCTTATCCAAGCATGCAACCTGGCAGGCCGCAGGAAAAGAGAGGTGGATGACAGAGCGCCTCCCCCCTCCTGAACCGTACCAGGCCACATGCCCTCAACATGGGGAGGGTCCTTTGGGGTCTGACCCCAAAGCACCTTGTCCCCATGTTGATGGAGACAAGGGCCTCATCCCCACAAAAAGAAGAGATGCATGTGAAACCACTCATAAAGTCTATCAAAAAATTATTAAATATTAATGATATAAGGTAGGAATATTTCCTTAAATATGGTGGGCTTCCTGTCCTGGAGCAAAAATTATTAAATCTGAAAAAGGGGGGAAGGGAAATGAGGCCAGATGGTCCCACGACCCATTGTGAGCATTCGTGGGACTGTCTGGCCTCATTTCCCTTCCCCCCCTCATCCCCACAACCCTTGCCAGGTGTTTGTGGGGGTCTGCGGGTGGGGGGGCTTATCAGAATCTGGAAGCCGCCTTTAACAAGGGAACCCCCAGATCCCGGCCCCCCTATGTGAATTGGTACCATTGTACCAGTACCATTTCACAAAAAAGTGTCAAAAATGGTAAAACATTACCATGGTAAAACAAGTGACAGCTTGGGACAAGTCCTTTATTAAAAAAAAAAAAAAGTCCAGCGATGTAAATCCACGCCACCCGATGGAGCAAAAAAAAAAAGCCGCAACAGTTCGGCCTCCATGGGAGGCTACCGCCGAGTGACGCTTCTTCTCGATGACAGCTGTTATATAGTTGCTGAGGGTGGGGCCACCCGGTGATGTAAATGGGTGACCCCGTCCCCCTCTGACACCACAGGGGCTTCCCCTCTTTTCCTGCGGCCTGTCAGGTTGCGTGCTTGGATAAAGGTCTGGTATGGATTTTGAGGGGGACCCCTACGCCATTTTTTTTTTATTTTGGTGCAAGATTCCCCTTAACATCCATACCAGACCCTTCAGGTCTGGTATGAATTTTGGTGGGCCCCTACGCCATTTTTTTTTTAATTTAGCGCAGGGTTGCCCTTAATTTCCATATCAGACTTGAAGGGCCTGGTATGGATTTTGGGTGGACCAGCACGCAATTTTTTTTTTTTTATTTTGGTTTTTAGTTTAATCTATATTGCTGAGACCCGACAATTCATTACAGCTGCGATCAGTTTTAATTTACTTTTTTCCTTTAGAAATGTCATTTTGCTGTGGTACTGTTCTAAACACGGGAAAACTGTGCCACTATACCAGCATAGTATAGAGACCCCCCCCAGGCTCAATATTTTAAGGAATATTTCATTTTTATTGTTTGACTGCTCCCGAAAAAACTGCCATTTTTAAAACTTTTTTTTGCACTGATACTTGTCCCCTGGGGCAGGACCCGGGTCCCAAACACTTTTTATGATAATAACTTGCATATAAGCCTTTAAAATTAGCATTTTAGATTTTTCATGTTCGTGTCCCATAGACTTTAACGTGTTTGTGTGTTCTTCCGAGTTTTTTGCCTGTTTGGATGTTCTGGTGTGAACCAAACCGGGGGTGTTCGGCTCATCCTAACCACTTAAGCCCTGGACCATTTGGCTGGCCAAAGACCAGAGAACTTTTTGCGATTTGGCACTGCATCACTTTAACTGACAATTGCCCGGTCGAGCAACGTTGCACCCAAACAAAAGTAACATCCTATTTTTCCCCACAAATAGAGCTTTCTTTTAATGGTATTTGATTGCCTCTGCGTTTTTTTTTTTGCGCTATAAACAAAAAAATAGCGCCAATATTTTTTACTGTTTGCTATAATAAATATCCCTCAAAAATATATAAAAAAAAAATTTTTTTTTCCTCAGTTTAGGCCGATAAGTATTCTTTTACATAGTTTTAGAAAAAATAAAATTGCAATCAGCATATATTGATTGGTTTGTGCAAAAGTTATAGCGTCTACAAAATAGGGGATAGTTATGGATTTTTTATTATAATTTTTTTTTTTTACTAGTAATGGCGGCAATCTGCGATTTTTATCGGGACTGCGACATAATGGCAGACATGTTGGACAATTTTGACACATTTTTGTGACCATTGGCTATAAAATTGCATTGATTACTGTAAAAATGGCACTGGCAGTAAAGGAGTTAACCACTAGGGGCAGTGAAGGGGTAAAGCGTATCCTAGTACGTGTTCTAACTGAAGGGGGGAGGGTACTGTGCAGGGGACATGACAGATCGACTGTTCATACTCTGTATGAACAGACTATCTGTCTGTTCTCCCCTCAGAGAACCCAAAACTGTGTGGTTCTTACCCATTTGATGGGAGTTTTTGTTTTTGGCTTTATGTTTTTTAAATAAATTACCTTTTACTACTACCCTATGGGAGCCCTATCTCTTATTTATGAGGACTTAATCTTGGGAAGTTACTGAACGCTTTTTGGATACTGTGACTGGTGAAGTGCTGAGCAGGAGATCGGTTTGGACACCCTGGTCTGGTGGAGTGGCTAGTGGCTGGAGGAGATAGTGAGGGACATCACGAGAGGCTTCCGGCGAATCGCTGGAGAAGCCACCAAGGGAGATTATCCACGGTTATCCATATATGACTATCACCCCTGTAGGGGTAACAGGAGATGGTGAGTGGGAACCCTTGAGGGGAGCACAAGAGTCACCTGATCTGCTGAGCACAAGAGTCACCTGATCTTCTGAGCACTTGGTCATTTTGGAGCTTCGCCAATTTCACAATATTAATATTGTTAGTTTTTTCTGGGACTTTTTATTATATGTGTAGCGCACTACCCCCTTGGGAACTGCTGAAGTGTTCATTTACCTTAAGCCAGTATGCTCCGATCAATATCCTCCCATGCGATTCCATAAAAGTAGCACTTCACACTCTGAAGTTTTTAGATTGCTTTATTTTGGGACAATTTATAGGGCGATAGAATGGAGCATATGAGATGCCCTGCTAATCCCATATTTGAAATGCAAAGGGAAAGATTAAGTTGTAGCCGTAGCTTTGTAGATTATTCTTTCCTGTCAGCGATCCTTATCTTATTTTGGTAGCACACTCTCACTATGGGCAACTAAGCATCACTCAGAATAATGCTGAAGAAGTTGAAACTCAAAGTCCCAGGCCCTTACCACCCGTTTCTGTGACTTGCAGTATCAAACTTCCTCCACTAACCCTGAGAAGTGTTTAAGACTGTGGTCCTTAGATACACAGCACAGAATTTCCAAGTAGCTCCACTGGGTTTGCACTCCCTTTGCACTCTCCCAACAACAGTACATGTTCTACTCCCTCTTTTCTTCCTCCTCTTAGTTCCTACTTCCTCCTGTAACGCATGATGGCTCCTGCTCCAGTGGACCTGACCTCGGCCTCCCTGAAGTCTCCTCCGGCTATCTGGCTCCAGGATCTCTGAACTCATGGGCCTTCCAGCCTCCCCCTGGAGACTTCGGGGTCTCTGAACCCCCGAGGCTCCGGTTCCTTCTTCTCCTTTATCTCTCTCTCTCTCCTCTTCTCTCCCCCTAGGACATGTGACCCCCCCCCCTTTTTATGTGAGACCTCCTCAACTGACCACAAAATTAACCATTGGTCAGTTCGCTCACATGGGGTTTCCTGTCACTCAAGTCTCAGCCCATCCTCTCTTGCCAACAGAATCCACTTGTCAAGCACAGGAGGCATCCCTGAGCCCAAGTGTAGGCGGCCACACACCCTTCTACTCTGACCATCCCAACCCCAAATTCACAACCAGGCCCAGCAAAAAGACATGGCCCTGGCCAAATTTACCTATTCCTATATCCTACACTATCAAAAACACCACTAAGCACCTATCAGAATGATAGGGGTGCTACATATGTATTTTTGGTTGGTACGCATATTCATTTTTTTGATAGACTAGAACAGTTTATGGTATTCACTTTTTCACATACAGGGGTATTTACATTTTTGGACACTAAGGAGTAATCACTTATATGTCATTATTGATGTTACTGTTTGGTTGCACTTCAATTTCTTATACTATATGTTGGTATATATGATTTTAGTATTATTACTTGATCACTTGAGCACTGCAGTTTGAGAGGGTGCATTATTGGTTTATAAATCGGGGACTAAGTGATTTCCCCCACTTTAAGGTAGCGCCATTTACCCCATTTATTTTACCTATTATCATTTAGCCCCCAAGGGGGGTCTATTAGGGGAGGCTGCACACCTTGTTTGATCCTAAGCGCGGAGCTTCTCCTAAAAATTCTAATTTAAAGATCACATTATTTACATAGTATGTTAGGTGGCAAAAATCCCTGCGCTACATACTCCCCCTGCTTTGAATCTTTGGTCCCCAAAGATATTCAAAATTCGTAACCTGTTACATGTTTTTGCATTCAAGCGATGACATGACAGAGGAGCCTCCCACCAATTATCATGAGAAGGGAGACTGTTCTGTACACCTGCTTCTGACACCGTGGTGTCTTGTATAGATGTGCCAGCGGGTGGGACGGGGTTGTCCTCCACTAAATTAGCAGTGGCGGGACCAGGCATCTCAGAAGTTCTTTTTGCAGCAGGACAAATCTCTGAGCATTTGCCCAGCACGTCATAGGTCAGTCTCTTGGGTGGGTGGATAATTCTCTTTGTTCTCTGTTCTTTGGGTTTTGGTGCTATCTGCACACTGAACAGGTATGGGTAGATAGCTGCGCCTCTAATGTATCAAGCTGCCAACACAACAATATGACCAATTGTGTGATAAAATTAAAAAGAAAAAGTGTGGCGCTAAACAAAACGTGTTTGAACAATCATCATAGGCGAGAATGGGAAAATCTCGACCCCCAAAGTGAGTGTTCAACTTTACTGTGAAAGAAAAGCGGACGTCAATCCACTAATATGTCTTAAATGCTCTATTAGTCAAAAAACACAATCATGTGAGTATAAGTTAAAAGTGCTGCGAGAAATTCTCGACCAAATCACAGAAAAAACAAAAAAATGAAAAATATATGAATACATATATATAACAGTGAATGGTGATGGTGTCAGTGTTTGAGCAATTCACTACACGTGAACTCCTTGTATGGAGAAACGCCAGAGTCACCAAAAATTCATACTAGATATAAATAATATGACCACTAGAATTGCCTCAATGCACCGCCCACCAACACAAATGTGTATTGTGACACAAAGTTTTAAATACTATAAAACTCCTACGCGTAACTTAACTGGTGATCTGAATGATGGCTAAAACGCTCTATACGAACGACAACCATCCATGTGAAGAAAACACAATAATACATGTGATAATTATAGGAGTGGTCCAAGCTACACGTGAATAGCCTATGTAGAATATAAAGCCACTGTATAATACTTCAACATATTCACACCAACATGGAAAAAAGTGTGAACATACTATGGCCCCAAAGAAATAAATAAGTCACTGATTGATGAATCGACAGCACTTATCGTGTACTAGGGTAACCACGTATAAAATGTCTCTACTGAACATACCTCAATGTAAAATAATATGAGACCATATATAAATGTGAAGATGTCCATAAATTGAGAGAGAGTTCATGTAATGAAAGATCATTCAAGATTTCCGTTTATAAGGTTTAACAGCTGGGCCCTCTTTGTTTCGGACTCGGTTGTAAACTCAGCAGTATACAGGAGAATTCGGTACGCTTACCCCATCTGGTGGACCCACTAACCGGTGGTTAGGGGTCAAACGAGCTCGAAACCGTTAATACCTGGAACCACACTGGATCACTGTACGCAGGGTAGGACTGAGAGGGCGTGTCAGTCTTCACTCACCAAACCACAGGACGTGCCAAGAAACGGTCAGCAGGAAAAACGTTCGCCACTGGAACAAGGTCCTCCAGGCATGTAGAGGTATAAAGACAAAGAAAAAACAGAGGATCTCCTCATAGTGTAAAAAAGTCCAGGTAGGGGACTCTATTTATTTCTGGGAATGCGTCAACATCCACGATACATCTTAAGTAGAAATAATCATAAAAATGTAGTGTTAAAAACAAAAGAAAAACACAATAGCGCAGAAATGGCAGTATAACTGCAAGGTTCTCCCGACGCGTTTCGTCTGACAAAGACTTCAACTGGGGTACATGTGCACACTGACACTGTCCTTCTCCACTTCAGCCTCTGGTACTTCAGTATCTTGTATCTCAGCTTCACTGGAGGACAAACAACCCTCAGAGTCTGTTTCATGCACAGAGTGTGGAGGATCTTCAGACGGCCTATCTTGTGGCACAAATTCAGGGGCCTCTGGTCGAAGAATTCCACTGTCCGTCACCTTTGTGCGAAGGAAAAGGTTAGTATCAACCTCTGGTGTGTGAGATGACCACAACCAGCCTATTCCCATCTCTTCTTTCTCGCTGCCTTCATCATTTGTAGCAAGAGGCCTAGACTGGGACCTAGTCACTGGTCGAGGTCTCTGAGAGGTGGTGGAGGTGGATGGTAAATCCTGCTGGGGAGTTACCCAGACTGCTTCTGATAGAGGCAAAAGGTGGTTTTGATGCCAAGTCTTTAATGGCCCTGTACTTCCTTCTGGCCATATCCCTGGGAGTTGTTTGCATATAGCATAGGGCTGTGACTTCCAACAATCAGCCAATTTGTGCTTCCCAGGTATACCCAGATTCCTCAACAAAACTGTCTCCTGGTTGTATAACTGCAAGGTTCTCCCGACGCGTTTCGTCTGACAAAGACTTCAACTGGGGTACATGTGCACACTGACACTGTCCTTCTCCACTTCAGCCTCTGGTACTTCAGTATCTTGTATCTCAGCTTCACTGGAGGACAAACAACCCTCAGAGTCTGTTTCATGCACAGAGTGTGGAGGATCTTCAGAAGGCCTATCTTGTGGCACAAATTCAGGGGCCTCTGGTCGAAGAATTCCACTGTCCGTCACCTTTGTGCGAAGGAAAAGGTTGGTATCAACCTCTGGTGTGTGAGATGACCACAACCAGCCTATTCCCATCTCTTCTTTCTCGCTGCCTTCATCATTTGTAGCAAGAGGCCTAGACTGGGACCTAGTCACTGGTCGAGGTCTCTGAGAGGTGGTGGAGGTGGATGGTAAATCCTGCTGGGGAGTTACCCAGACTGCTTCTGATAGAGGCAAAAGGTGGTTTTGATGCCAAGTCTTTAATGGCCCTGTACTTCCTTCTGGCCATATCCCTGGGAGTTGTTTGCATATAGCATAGGGCTGTGACTTCCAACAATCAGCCAATTTGTGCTTCCCAGGTATACCCAGATTCCTCAACAAAACTGTCTCCTGGTTGTAAGTCTTGTACTCGCACCCTGAGATCAAAACTTCTCTTGTTCCTCTGTCCTCTGGCATCTGATGCAGCTTGTGCCTTATTGTAGGCGGTCGTCAGGCTTCTCTGCAGTCTGTCCACATACCCTCTGTGAGAAGTTGAGAGGTATGGTCAAGAGATGTGCCAAAAGCTAGATCCACTGGTAGCCAGGCTTCCCGTCCAAAAATCAAGAGGTATGGAAAGTATCCTGTGGCATCACTTGCAGTACTGTTGTAAGCGTGCACTATGGCCATTATGTGCTTGCTCCAGTGTTGGTTTTACTCAGAGGTTAGAGTTCCCAGCATGTTTAAGAGAGTTCGGTTGAATCTCTCTGGTTGAGGATCTCCTTGAGGAGTAGTTCTGGATTTCTGGATGCCCAACAAATCTAATGCCGCGTACGCACAATCTTTGACGGACCAGGTTCGACTGACCGGAATCCGTTGGACAATTCCATCGTGTGTGGGCTTAAGCAGACTTTTCTTTCCCAAAAGTCAGACGGACCTAGAAATAAAACATGATTCAAATCTTTCCAAAGGACTCGAGTCAGGTCGAAAAATCCAGTCGTCTGTGTGCTAGTCCGATGGACGAAAACCGACGCTAGGGCAGCTACTGGCTATGAACTTCCTTATTCTAGTCCGGTCGTACGTCATCATGTTCGAATCCGTCAGACTTTTGGAGTGATCGTGTGTATGCGGCATAAGAGTCTTTTAATGAGGCTACTCTCAAAATCTCTCCCTTGGTCTGAGTGGATACACTGTGGTAGGCCATAATGGACAAAGAATTTTTCTACTAGGATTTTGGCCACCGTAGAGGCCTGTTGATCTCTTGTGGGAAATGCCTGGGCGTAACGGGTGAAATGGTCGGTTATCACCAGGATGTTTTCCGGCCCACTCAGATAGACTCACACCAGATCCAATGGTCCTTGACTCTTCAGGTGGCCCATTGGGGCAGCTCGTTGAGGTAAAGTCTTTCTTTGAATACATCAGTCCTCATGTAAACCAAGAAAATACCCCCTAAATGGGACTCTGACAGACCCCCAACACACTGGATTTGGCTAATATATTTTAATAGTACAAAAAGTCAAACGTCACATAATAAAACAGACGACTGTCGTATAAAAAAAATGTATAAAAAATGTTCAATACAAAACACATCAACAATAAATAAAATAGCAAATAACACTTTAGCTCGCAATGGGGTGTGATGCCCCAATACCCGACGCATTTCCAGTTTTGCTCGAAAACTTTCATCAGGGGTAGAGAGTAGAATAAGATGAAGTGTAATTTTTAAAGCTCTAAAAATTAGAAAGATTTTTAGAGCTTTAAATATGTTTGGAGCTTTAAAAATTACACTTCATCTTATTCTACTCTCTACCCCTGATGAAAGTTTTCGAGCAAAACTGGAAACGTGTCGGGTATTGGGGCATCAGACCCCATTGAGAGCTAAAGTGTTATTTCTTATGTTTTATTGTTGATGTGTTTTGTATTGAACATTGTTCAGACAGTTTGTCTGTTTTATTATGTGACATTTTACTTTTTGTACTATTAAAATATATTAGGTGGTCTGTCAGAGTCCCATTAGGGGTATTTTCTTGGTTTATCTAATTTAGGGATGGGACCACCACACTGTCTCCTCTGATACAGTGGAAGCCTGCTTTTTTTGTCAGTCCTCATGTAGGGCCAATAGAATCTGTCTCTCACAAGTTGGAAAGTCCTCTCGGACCCCAGATGGCCATGATGATCATGTAAAGCGATCAACACCTTCTCTCTATGTTTCTCTGGTAAGAACAAATGCCATTTCTCTTCAGGATCTTCAGAGGGGCCCCTTTGGTAGACCACCCCTTGTTGCAACTGCAACCGATCCCACTCTCGGTGTAATAAACGGCCTTCTTTTAATGAGTCAGTAAGAAGTAACTCGGGACGTTGGCACTCTAGTGCCTTCAATGCCAAACTGCAGAGGGGGTCTTCCAACTGGTCCCTACGCAGGTCCTTTTTAGAAAGCTTTGGCAGACCTTCATCTCCGACTTGGGTAATGTTGCAATAGCATCTGGGCACTCCAGCAGCCTACACTCCAATTTCCTCAGCCCTGGCCCCGCCTCTTACTTGCTGTTCTGCCCCTTCACAAAGGGCCCTCACTCCTTCAGGGGTGAACTGGGTCCATTCCTCTGAGGTGTCTCGGGAACAGTGGGGTCTTCTCGACAAAGCATCTGCATCCTTGTTCCCGACTCCCGGCCGGTACTTCAAACTGAAGGTAAAACCTGATAAGACGGCCAACCATCTATGACCCGTGGCCTACCAGCTTTGCAGTAGTGAGTAGGTATGTGAGAGGGTTGTTGTCTGTCTGATGATGATGATGAACTCTGCGCCATATAGGTAGTCTCTCAGTTTGTCCACTACTCCCTACTTCAAGGCCAGGAATTCAAGCTTGTGGGTGTGGGTAAGTAACAGGCCTTAAGTGTCCGTCATGCTCTTGGTACAGCATCTCGGCAGGCATCTACGTGCAGTTCATATGGCTTGGCTGGATCTGCATAGGCCAAAACTGGAGCAGGTAATTGACTGAAGGTTGGTAGAACTGGCACTTTTCCATGGAGAGCTTCAGGCCTTCATCACAGAGCCTCTTCATGACCTTCTCCAGGCGCTCTTCATGCTCTTCCAAAGTCTTACAAAATACGATGATATTGTCTAGGTATACCAATACTTCAATCAGGTTCATGTAACCCACAGTCTTCTCCATCAATCTCTGGAAGGTGGCTGGGGCGCCAGACAGACCTTGTGGTATGCGGTCAAACTCGAAGAATCCCACAGGGATAAAGAAAGCCGTCTTCTCCCTATCTTCAGGGTGCATGGGGATTTGATAGTATCCTTTTCAGATCCAGCACGCTGAACCACTTTGCCCCTGACAGGCTCCATAGGGCACCTTCTATCATAATTGTGGTACATTGGTCAGGAACGGTCCTTCGGTTCAGTGTCCTGTAGTCGAAGCACAACCGCAATGACCCATTCTTTTTCCTTACTACCACTATTGGTGAGGCATATGGACTCCCGGACTCTCGGATAACTCCTGTTCTCTTCAGCTCGGCCAGCTGTTCTCGCAGGTCTTCCAAGTCCCCCAAAGGAATCCATCTGACTCTCTCAGAAAGGCTTGTCTTCCTCAAGGTGGATCCAGTGTTGGGCACTTTTTGCATGCCCAACGCCCAAACTCACTCTTCGAGAAAGCAGCTCGCCATCTTAGGAGCTGAGTCTTGGCCCTTTCCATCCAGGCAGGTGTGAGAGGAGTGTTCTTTGGGTAAAACTCTTCTACAGGGATTTCATCACTTCTACCACACTCCAAACTGCATGGGGAGACTGGGGTGGCTGGATTTACTTGCCCCAGTAACATCCGAGCTGGCATCTTCACAGGTGAGGCTGTTGTGTTGCGAACACTAACTGAGACCTTTCTGTGACTTCTTTGTAGTGCCCGGGTTGAGATCACCTCTGAAATTATCTCCAACCCTCCGTCTTCCTTTTGACTGTCCACTTCCAGGACAATGAAAGGGCTTGGCTGTTTCCAATTCAACTTGATGGACGCTCTCAAACAAACTACCTCGCCGGGTTGTAATGTCTTCTCACTCCGGTCCAACCGCCAGATTTTTCCCACTCCTTCTGCTGGGGCCCTTTCTTCCTGCACCAAGCGCTGATAGACTTGTCTCAGCATAGGGTGCACACGGGGTTTTGAAGTGCTCTGCTCATGATCAAGAGGTACTAGCAGCCTTATCACAAGATCAGTATTAGTCCCTATGATGAGGGAGCTTTTCCCAGCCCCTGGAGGATGAGGACGGACCACCGCCAAGGTATCAAAGATCTCTGCCTTTCCTGCTACGGAGGGGTCAAAGGCCAGCTTGATTGGTAGGTAGCCATCATAGGGGAAGTTCTGAGTCCCCAGGCCCCAAATCTCCAGTTCTTCTAACTTCTGTAGCGGCAAGTGTTTGAGGTACTTGTCTACGTCCCTGTAGAGAAGAGTCACTTGAGCTCCGGTATCCAAGAGGGCCTTAGTATAGATTCCCTCTACCTGGATGGAGATGACTGGAGACGGCCCCACTAGCTTGGGAGGGAACCTGTGGGAAGTTGCAGGGAAGTCGTATCTTGACTCCTCTCTTGCGGAGATTCTGATCCAGCTTGGGCCCTTGTTGATCTCTGGGAGTCTGGTATGCATTGACTCTCCGATGCTGGGCATCCCAGGTTGTTGGTATTGAATTACTGAGTCACTCAGAGGCAACAATGGGAGCCTTTTCTGAGGGGTTTGACTGCTCCCGTTGTCTTCTTGTATTGTTTGGTTTTCTGGAGTTAGCTAATGCAGCAGGGCGCCTGGTTGATTCCTTCACTGGGGCCCTCTGGAATTTCCCGCTGGCTCTTGGTGCAGTGTCCCTGGCTTTGGACTTGGGCACACTCGTCGATAGTGTCCAACTCCTCCGCAGTTGAAGCAGGTCCCTTGGTTTGCTGGCCTTTTCCCCACTGCAACTGTACAGCTTAACAACTTCTTGGGCATTGGAACTCCCTCATCGGGTAGAATAGTGGGCCTGGCTGTCAACAGAGCCATCATCTCTATCAGTTGTGACACTTGGGTCTTGAGGAGCTCGATCTGGGGGTCGCCATCAGCTGCACTGGCCACCCTGATTTCAACAGATCCTGGCCTCTGACTTTTTTTTCTTTTGTTCTCCAGTATGGCCTCCTCTTCACATACAATCCGTATCAGGTCCGGATACATCAAGATGCCACCATCTTGACGGGTTCTCAACAGGAGAGTGATGGGGTCCAAAGGCTGAGCACCCCTCAAGACTTGCTTGGCTCCGGGGGTCTAGACTCTTCTTCAGCAAGATCTGGTGTATAATCTTGTCCAAACGTCTCATGTACTCTGACAGCTTCTCTCCCTCATCTTGGTAAGTGTGCTCCAATTGATAGATAAGATTGGAAACTTTCTCTGTTCACCCAAACACATCCGGCAGAATGTCCAAGTAGTCCTGGGCCACACAATTTTGCTTTCTGAGCTTCAAATTTCAGATGGCTTCTGAGACAGGCCCTTTTAAGCTCTCCGTGATTCTCTGTTTCTTGTAAGTCTCAGGAATGTCCCATTCATCCAAGGCTTGTGTGGTCTGTTCCAGCCACTCTTCAAAATTGTGCTCCTCTGGAGGTACGGGCCGTCTTCTAGAGAAGGCGATGAGCTTCCGATATCCAGTTCCAGGGTATGTTGGATTGCCCTTCTGGCATTTTGACACAAAGTTCCCTAAGACTGAAAAAAGCTGCGGTTCAACCACGGCCAGGCATGACCGGGACGGAACTTTCGCGGTGGCTGATTTCGCTTGTGTGAAGCTGGTAGGGCTTTCACCTGGTCCCTCTGGGTGTGTCAGGTAAAACTTGGTTTTGTCAGATAGTTGCACACTTGTACCTTTGAAGTTTTCAGGGACCCCCTTTCTCCATTCCAACAGCGCATTAGTGTGGGAGGTCCCACTATCTGGTCTGACAGATCACCCATACCTTTCTTTCAGGGAACAGCGCCTTCACAACTTGCCTGATTTGTTCTTCCTCCCAGGCCCCTCCAGAGAGCTCAATTGCCACGCTCGCTTCTGAGTGGGCGCCTTCTGCTTCGCACCACTGAACCACAGTGGTGGGGCCCATTCTGGTGCTTATAGGGGTACCCTCTGGGGGGGGGGGGTTGATTGCAGAGTCGCAGAAGTCCCGGAAGAGCCCCCACGTGTAGCACTGACCCCCTAAGGAGCTGCTGATATTTGATTGGGCCTGCACTCTGCCTATCAACCCCAGAAAATTGCTCATTCCCTTTGGCCAGGGCCGGACTGGGAATAAAAAACAGCCCTGGAAAAAATTTCATACCAGCCCCATTTACTATACCAGCCCCACAGGATTATGTCATTTTCTTATTCAGAAAAGGGAAAACCATGCATTTTAAAGCACATTTGAAGAGTGTGTTATATATAGATAAGACAGATATGAAAGCACATAGCAAACACTACACTTTTACCACTTTTAACTGGAATTTGCTTTTATATATATATATATATATATATATATATATATATATATATATATATATATATAAAAGCAAATTCCAGTTAAAAGTGGTAAAAGTGTAGCAATCATCAAGGGGGACCCCAGGGACTCTGGTCACCAGAGACCCCCCCTCCACATTCCCAGATACCCCCCAGAGGAAGAGTACACTAAGGTAAGGGGTGGCTGATTTAAGGGGGAAACCTTTATATCAGTGCCCCCTTACATTATTGTATTCACTCCCCCCTTACATCACTGACCCCCCTCAGACTGGCTGATGCTGACCTCCTCTCAGGTGCAAGAGAGCAATGCATCAAATGCAGCCCCACCAGTGCAATGCCCACCAGATGCAGCCCACATGTGCAATGCCCACCAGATGCAGCCCAACAAATGCATCCCACCAGTGCAATGCCCACCAGCTGCAGGCCACTTGTGCAATGCCCACCAGATGCAGCCCACCTGTGCAATGCCCACCAAATGCAGCCCACCAGATGCAGCCCACCAGTGCAATGCCCACCAGTGCAATGCCCACCAGATGCAGCTCGCCAGTGCAGTACCCACCAGATGCAGCCCGCCAGTGCAGTACCCACCAGATGCAGCCCACCAGTGAAATGCCCATCAGATGCAGAAAACCTGTGCAATGCCCACCAGATGCAGAAAACCTGTGCAATGCCCACCAGATGCAGCCCATCAGATGCAGCACACCAGTGCAATACCCACCAGATGCAGCCCTCCAAATGCACCCCACCAATTGAAGCTCACCAGTGCAATACCCACTAGATGCAGCCCGCCAGTGCAATGCCCACCAGATGCAGCCCTCCAAATGCAGCCCACCAGTGCAATACCCACCAGATGCAGCCCACCAGTGCAATGCCCACCAGATGCAGCCCGCCAGTGCAATGCCCACCAGATGCAGCCCGCCAGTGCAATTCCCACCAGATGCAATGCCCACCGAATGCAGCCCACCAGTGCAATACCCACCAGATGCAGCCCACCAGTGCAATGTCCACCAGATGCAGCCCACCAGTGCAATACCCATCAGATGTAGCCCACCAGATGCAGCCCACCTGTGCAATGCCCTCCAGATGCAGCCCACCAGATGCAATACCCATCAGATGTAGCCCACCAGATGCAGCTACACCTGTGCAATGCCCTCCAGATGCAGCCCACCTGTGCAATGCCTACCAGATGCAGCCCGCCAATGCAATGCCCACCAGATGCAGCCCTCCAAATGCAGCCCACCAGTGCAATACCCACCAGATGCAGCCCACCTGTGCAATGCCCTCCAGATGCAGCCCACATGTGCAATGCCCTCCAGATGCAGCCCGCCAGTGCAATGCCCACCAGATGCAGCCCTCCAAATGTAGCCCACCAGTGCAATACCCACCAGATGCAGCCCACTAGTGCAATGCCCACCAGATGCAGCCCGCCATGCAATGCCCACCAGATGCAGTCCACCAAATGCAGCCCACCTGTGCAATACCCATCAGATGCAGCCCTCCAGATGCAGCCCACCAGTGCAATGCCCTCCAGATGCAGCCCACCAGTGCAATGACCACCAGATGCAGCCCGCCAGTGAAATGCCCACCAGATGCAGCCCTCCAAATGCAGCCCACCAGTGCAATACCAACCAGATGCAGCCCACTAGTGCAATGCCCACCAGATGCAGCCCGCCATGCAATGCCCACCAGATGCAGTCCACCAAATGCAGCCCACCTGTGCAATACCCATCAGATGCAGCCCTCCAGATGCAGCCCACCAGTGCAATGCCCTCCAGATGCAGCCCACCAGTGCAATGACCACCAGATGCAGCCCACCTGTGCAATGCCCACCAGTGCAATACCCATCAGATGTAGCCCACCAGATGCAGCCCACCTGTGCAATGCCCTCCAGTGCAATGCCCACCTGTGCAATTCCCACCAGATGCAGCACAGCAGCCCAAATTTGCAGTACCCACCAAATGCTCCCTATCATTGCAGTGCCCGCCCCTTACCTGGATCATGATCTCAGGTGTCATGGAGCTTGGATTTCAATTGCCCGCCCGGGCGGCCGCTGTAAGGAAGTCCCGCCTCCTGTGACACACGTCACACTGATTCAATGCCCCATTGGATCAGTGTTCCGTCAATCAGAGAAGCCGGTGTAGGAGGCGGAACTTCCGTACAGCGCCGCCGAACAGCTCAGCCTCAGACCAGCTCCATGACACAGCGGGAGTCGGCAGATCGCCACTGCCCGTTGTGTGCCACACATGGGGAGGACAGCATGGAAGCTTCGGTTCCCATGCGCAGGGCAGCCGCGCAGGAGCGGCCCTGCTTGATTAATAGCTCAAAGCGGCCCCAGGGCAGGCGGCCTGCTGGGAAATTTCCCGGTATCCCGGTAGCCCAGTCCGGCCCTGCCCTTGGCACAACTGTATAGCAATGTTAGTGTAAGACCCAAATGGTAAAGAGAAACACAGTAATAACACACTGTACTGGATATTTACTGTCACCTTGGTCTTCGTCACTCCACCAGCTGTAGTAATAGAGCCTCACACAAATTGTAAATTAACTACAAAAAACTGTTTGCTGAAGAAACTTGTTTAACACATTAGACACAGGGGTCATTCCATGAAATACAATACATTTGTCCATATAATGTACTCAAGGGCTCCCCCTAAATTGCAGTACACTATTCAGCTTTGTGAACCTGAAGTTGTGGCGCTGTACAGGAAATGACAAATTCTATTTTCTTCTTCCTTTTCAGCTAGCTTAATTAGATTATACTACAGTGTTTGTAAATCCAGGTAAGGAAACAAGTAGGTAGTAAATTAATAATAGAACTGATGTGCTGGTAACTGAAAGTTTGCACATAGAATACACTTATAGAGCTTCTTCTTTAATAAAGGTTGATACTCAATATTAACTTTGCAGTACAGAGAAAACAACCTTTAAGTTGTACTGTACACAGTCTATGTCTGAATGAACTCACTGTTGTGGGACTACAGATCCCAGCAACAGTCTGGACCTAGTTTAAATAGTAACAGTGCACTGTGTTTATCTGGAAAAGAGCCCGCTCACCAACACTGATCCAGATGTTTGCAAGGCTATTCTCCTGGTGTCTCAGTCCGTTCCGAGCTGACGCCGTCACACTGCAATGCTCCCACTGATGGCTGATGTAACTGTAATGCAGGAAATCTTTTGAAATCTTGGATCCTCCGGTCCATCTGCACACTGGTCCAGCTGACTGTGCTCTGGAGCTCCTCAGAGGCCAAACGATTCCGCTCTGCGCCTTCCAGGCCGCGGTCTGTCGGACAAAAACAGACTTCCCTGCAGGCAGGCTTTGAATGGCATCTCAAGAGGCCAGAAACATGCCACACCTGTCTCTTTTATTTGCTTACCCAGCAGGCTGTTCGGTGACTTGGCCTTGTGGGTAGGTGAATTGAGCATTGTGGGTAAGTAGTTCACAGACTGATTTTAGCCCATGAGTCACTTCCTCATTCACTACATCTCCCACAATGCATTGGAGCGTGGCGTTACAGAAGCCAAACAAAAGTCTTAATAGCATTAAATAGAGAGGACACTAGAGGGAGCCAAACTCTTATTTAAAGAACATCACATTATTTACATAGTAAGTAAGGTGACAAAAAACCCTGCGCTACAGGTGGTATCCCTATCTCTGGTAAAAGGAACAGAAAAAAAAGACACCAAAGGGCCCTTGCAGGAAAGTGTTGCAATCTTCAGCATCCTTCTGTCTGAAGTAGTTGCTGTCAGGAGAACTAGTTTTACCGTGAGGTACTTCAATGTAAATGAAACCTATTGGAGCAACGGGTGCTCTCAGATTCAAGCCCAAGTCCCACAGAGGGAACAAGGATTTTCCTCAAGGACATGTATAGATTGTCATCTGGAAGAAGCATCTGGTCACTGGGTTTTGCATCCATCTGCAGCCTGTGAAAAGATCCTGAGATCTGTACCTTAACTGGAGTTGTATGCCAGACCAACTTCTAGCGCTGACTGTAAAACGTCAAGGATGTTGGCTAGAGCAGGAAACGCAGGAGAAAAAGCTAACGCTGAGCAAACAAAACAAACCTCTTTCACATCCTCTCCTATGTATTGTTCATGGATGATCTTCTGGTCACCAAGGTCTGAACAACCTCAGATGAGAATCCCTACACCTCTAGTGTAGCATATTCCATAGCCAGGCTATTAAAAGTAGTCTCATTGGATTGGGTGCTGTTACTGACTTTGCCATGAAAGATTTCATTCGACCAGAGACAAAGATCACACAGAAAATTCCATGGCACTGTGAACGTATCTTGTATAACGGAGTCTTTGCATTGGTATCCTGTTGCAAATATCTAAATCTGCATGTTCAGTGCAGTCTCCCTGAGAACTACTGCCGGGATTCCCCATAGGGCCAATATTGGTATGAGGCACTTGTAGAAACAATAGTCTACCTAACCGAACCAATAATTCGATTTTGCCTCCTTGGCAAGAAGGCCAACCTTAACTAAGTGGTTCTTATTTGCAAGGTGTAACAAGAAAATACTTTTGTTGTCCTCTTGTCAGGCAATGTAGGCTACTAGTCTTGTTTTCAACCTTACTCAGCCCTCTGGAAGATCTTGCAAAGGCTTGCAATGCTAGAAAATACTTCCTTCCATTCAAGATACCTGGAGAGTCTGCGTTTTAAAAGCGTTACAATGCACATCCTCTTGGTGTATTTAAACACATTTGATTCCTTCAAACTAAAATGGGTCAGAAGGCTCCTGCCTTAGGTACTAGAAAAACTGGGGAGAAAGGCCCACAGATGGTTTCCAGCATCACTGACATGATGGCCTTGTAGCAGTATGAAAATCTTGCAAACAGTTTTTCTCTTCTGATATCTGTTGAACATAAATTAAATGAATTACGTGGTCAACTTTGGAATTCTACATTGTACTTCCACCTGTCCTCCAGAAGGAGGCTGCAACCATCAATTTCACTCGGACCCCCTGGTCCCAACTGGAAGACACTGGTTGGACGCACCTTCAAAAGACTTTCCAGCCATCTTAGCAGCTTGCTCTGGACTTGATTTCATGTCAAAAGTAACTTTGAGACACCTCCACTGTGATCTGTTAACTCTGCAGCCTGTCTTATAAGGTTTGGCTCCCTGCACCTTCTGAAGTTCAGTAGGCTTGAGTGAAGGATGATCTTACTAGTCTGTGGCCACTGTCCAGACTTTTCCTCCTGTCATTCGCTTAATTGCATTGTTCAATGTTTGGCCAAACAATAACCTCCCATTAAAGGAAATGTCCAAGGCTTGCCCTCCAGTGGCATAACTACAATGCTCTCATAGCAGTGACTGAGTGCACCAGCGCTTGTAATAGGTCTACCAAAAGCATCAACCAAAAGTCAGTTGCTAGATTTAACAGTTTCTGGAAACTATGCCAAATCTTGTAGTTTCCTGTGTTGAATCAATACCATTTCTGAAGTTTATATAGCGAATTTAACTCTGTTGCTGATTGGCAGGAAAAATCTGTCACTGTATAGATTCTGTGCAAGTCTGATGGCCAGATTGCCACAATTACTATGTTCCAGATGTGTTTCTGCATGAGTGTTTTTGATGCATTCTCAATGCGTTTTGCCACTTTCCAGATGTGTTCCATACTGAAACAATGCAACATTCTACTTTTGTTGACTGCACTAGAATGCGCTGTACTGGTGTGAACTAAGTAATTGGAATCAAAGTTAGACACTGTCCATGCGTTCTTGATGCAGAATAAGAACGCACTGGACTGCATCTGGTGTGAACAAGTCCATTTTCTCATCCATGGGATCTCTGAAGACAACCATGTTATAAAAAGGCAAAGACACTTGCTGTCCCAGACACTAGAGGGCAGCATCCACCCCTGGGAGTGCAGGGCATAAACCTACATCAGCCATCCTATTTGGATAAAGTTCAGAGAACCTGTTACTGTAAATTGGTCTTCTGACGAGGTTTTGGTCATCCTTCATCAACAAGTGATTTACGCTCTTTTATTATGGGAAAAGGCCATCTTCCATAATGAGCGATTTACGCTCTGCCATTGCAGGAAAAAGACTATCCTTCATGAACGAGCAATTTACGCTCTATCGTTTTGGGTGTTGCTTGTGGCATGGATATTTGCAGCATACTTTCTGCTATATATAGGCCTTAGAATTTTGCACAACCCCCATCCTTGTGAGGCAACCTGTGCACTTTAATTTCTCTGCCACTGCAGACTGAATGTGGGCCCCAAAAAGCACCCTGATCTTGGCAAGGCATCTTCTATCATTGTGCCCATAATACTTGGCCATCCGGTAAGCGTGCAATTCATCCGGTGGTCACTGTGGTGTTTTTCTTCTCCGCTATCTCGGGAGTTGAATATTGTATATTGAAGCACAAAATCAATATTTAACAGGACTATATGCATTGGATTTAAGTTATATTGTGGACTGCTACGGACACATTTTACGCTTCAGGTCTTATCTATGTGCTCCTCCGTGGCCATAGATCATACTGTTAAGCCCCATACACACGCTCGGACAATCCGCGGACCAGGTCCGTCGGATCATGTCCGTCGTACTTTGTCCGATGTTGGTTTTGCGTACACACGGTCGGACAAAGTTGTCGAAAAATCCGATCATTCTGAACGTGGTGACGTTTGTTGCCTACGACGGGACTACGTAGAGGCTAGTAGCCAATAGCTTTGGTCTTGTAATGTGATCTGAGCATGCGTAGCACTTTGTCCGGTCGGACAACCGTACACACGATCGAATTTTGTGTGATCGGACCGGGTTGTAGGCAAATCTATCCAGCAGGAGATAAGACTTTGTCCGTCGGACAATTCGACGTACACTGTCCGATGGTGCATACACACGGTCGGATTTTTCGACAACATGGTCCGATCGGACAGAATCCATGAAAAAGTCCGACCGTGTGTATGGGGCTTTAGACTTTTGTAAATTCTTGTTATACAATATTTTATTTTTTAATTTCCACTGGCGCAGCTTTATATAATTCTCTATTTGCCTATGTGTGTATCCCACTTTTAGCAGCTGCCTTTTAAAGATTGTTTTTTATTCCAAGCACAATTTATTTATTTGCATCTTCTATCATGCTGGTATAAATGCATGTGCCAATCTCCTGGATCCTGTCCCTTCACAGGTAAGTGGAAACAACTCCTTTAGAGTGTATTGACCACATGCTTAATGAATGTGACAACCTGTTAGGTGTCGTCATCATGCAATTGTTGGCGGGTCGTATGTTTTTTGGAGCGTTTGCGTTCAGGGTTTCTGCTCCTCAAATAATGCAAAACACCTTAATTTGCATATATTCCTTGGGCACTCTTTTAAGAAACATGTCCCACGTCGCCCCCTCCTACCTTTGCTAATCTTCTGTGCCACTAACAGGTGTGGCAAGCTCATATTTGCACAATATATATGGAGAAAAGCATCTTATCTCTCACCAAAAAACATGGATCCCTGTCTCTTTAAAGCTGGCCATACACCTATAGATTATCTGCAGATTTTCTATGGTTAGATGGAAAAAGTGCAACAGATTTCTCCATGTTCGCCAAACTGTATGGACGGAGGAATCTCCCACTTTTTCCAACTAACCAAAGAAAATCTGCAGATAAACTATAGGTGTATGGCCAGCTTTAGACCCATCTGCCTTCATCCACTCACTTTAACTACTTGCCTACCAGGCACGAACACCTCCTTCCTGATCAAGCCATTTTTCAGCTTTCATCGCTGTCACATTTTGAATGACAATTGCGCAGTCATGCAACGCTGTACCCAAATAAAATTTCTATAATTTTTTCCCCACAGATAGGGCTTTATTTTGGTGGTATTTGATCACCTCTGCGATTTTTATTTCTTGCGCTATAAACAAAAGAATAGCGACAAGTTTGAAAAAACATAATATTTTTTACTTTTTATTATAATTAATATCCAATTTTTTTTTTTTTTTTTAAACAAATTTTTTCCTCAGTTTAGGCCGATACGTATTCTTCTACATATAAAAAAATCGCAATTAGCATATATTGATTGGTTTGCGCAAAAGTTATAGCGTCTTCAAAATAGGGGATAGATTTATAGCATTTTTATTATTATTTTTTTTTTACTAGTAATGGCGGCGATCTGCAATTTTTATCATGACTGCGACATTGCGGCGGACATATCGGACACTTTTGACACATTTTTGGGACCATTCACATTTATACAGCGATCCGTGCTATAAAAATGCATTGATTACTGTATAAATGTGACTGGCAGGGAAGGGTTTAACACTAGGGGGCGCTGCAGGGGTTAATATGTTCCCTATATGAGTGATTCTAACTGTGGGGGGAGGGGACTGACTGGGGTAGGGGACCGATCGGTGTCCCTATGTACAAGGGACACACCATCGGTCTCCTCTCCTCTGACAGGACGTGGATCTGTGTGTTTACACACACAGATCCACGTCCTGCTCAGTTACTGGGCAATCGCGGGTGCCTGGCGGCCATCGCGGCCGCCGGGCACGCGCATCGGGTCCCCAGCTACACGGCGGGCACACGCGCGCGCGCCCCCTAGTGGCCAAAAAGCAAGCGCCTTCATATGACGGCGGCCCGCCACAATAGCTGCACCGCTCCGCCGTCATTTGACAGTGGGCGGTCAGCTACAGGTTAAAGCATCAGCAGGTGAGCTTCAGGCAGCATTTCCAAAGGCAGACAGCAGAAACAGAGTCTGAGACAAAAAACTGTCAGACTGTCAAACCCACAAAAGTACACAGCAGGGGAGCCAGGACAGCACATCCAGAGACAGACAGGAGACTGAGGTACCGTAAGTCCTTTACCTGGAAGGACTGCAGAGAGAGAGGGAGAGAAGCCCTTCCAACTGCAGACCTCCAAAATCATAAACCCCATTGCATGGTGTCTGGTGGTTCCCATCCTATGCTGCCCATTTCCCTGCCCCCTATGACACCATTCACAGCCACTCTCAGACTGACAATAAAGCCAGGAGTGCAGTGCGGTGCACTGCATATAAAGAGACAGGAAAAAATAAAACAAAGGGAGAGGCAATGATGACATTGCAGAGCTCATATAATACCACACCTGTACAATATCAATGCTGTTTAAGCATTATTTTGCCTGCAGCCTTGGCACAAGGCACCTCCGTTTTTAGAAAGATTTACTTTCAGCATTCTGGGGCTTCCAACTCCATGAGAGGCTGAACATGGAAGGGTAGGTTTGGCAGGGGGATGCAGCAAACAAATGACTTATCAACAGGTGGCCTGGAGCAGACCAAAAAAGAAGAACATCCTAGTTGGGGAAGGGGCTGTCTTTATATTCAGCTAGATACAGGTGGCCATGTGGGGCTCCGGAAGAGGTGTTAACCCGTTGTGTGCTGACGGTAGGTGGGCCAAGAAAAAATAATAAATGAACATGTCTTTGCATAAAAAAAGTGTGCATTTATAATTTTTTCTTTCAGGAGCCTGAAAAGCATTGCACTCGTGATCAGAGGATCAAGGGTGCAATATCAGGCTCTAGCAAACAAACCCTGCAGCTTTCAGCTTGTACCTCCATATGGACTGACTGTTTACAAGCTGCAGGGCTTGTGAATGAAATGATCAGAGTGCTCATCAGTGCCCCTGGCAGTTCATTCAGAACTACAAGCTGACAGCTGCAAAGAAAACTGTTAATGAATGACATGGCCGTGTGGGTAAAGCCCCGCATGACCAGGCTGAATTTAAACTGGAACTTTAGTCCGAAAATTAAGTCCTGCTAGATCACTTCAGGTTGGTGCCTTTTGCAGGTCTAGCTATGTGAAACATTAAAAATAAGTGCCTATACTGTTTAAAATCCAGTAATACACTGTCTCTTCCGGGTCTTTACATGCTCAGTTGCTCTCCATTTTAGAAATTTTTGGGCACTGCCGAGTTTATAGAGACCGAATTAAATCCTCCTATCATTTACAGCCAAGAAAGCTGCTTCTGTTTGATCTGCAACTGCTATGGAGTTTTGTCTAATAAAAAATATACATTTGCGCTTCTCCTAAAAACTGATAAATATACTGAAGGTTCTGCTGCTTAGGATTGCCAGAATACTTTAGCTAAAATAGTGTATGAAAGGTAAAAGCGTACTACCCAATAAAAAACACAAACAATTATATCATCTTGTGTATACATAAAAAAAACTTATATAATGATAAAAATAAACATGTGAAAGTGTCAATCAAGAAAAAAATGTTTCCCAGTGGAAATCAATATTCACTTGATGTATTCTCCTTCAAATGAAATCAAAGCCACTTACCAGATCATGCAAACAAATCCAGCACAGAAAATCCTCCCCTAGTGATCCTCTGCACACTACACCTCCTCAATGGGATCGGACAGTTTGGATAAGGGATCTCTCTTGGATAAGAATCATCTGTCTCCGGATCCTCTCAGATGAAAGAAGTAATGGAAGGAAAATACTTCATAGTGTAGTACTTCATACGAAAATGTATTAAAAAATATGTAGCACTCACATTCAAGTAAGCGGTAAAAATCACATAAGTAGCACAGCCGTGGATCTTGCCAACAAGCTTATCATGGCGATGTCTAAGGAATGCTGCTCCCCCGACGCGTTTCCCCGTAAGAGGCATCAGCTAGGACCGGAGTTTGTAGAGGCTGAATTAAACCCTCCTATCTTTTACAGCCAAGAAAGCTGTTTCTGTTTGAGCTGCAACTGCTATGGTGTTTTGTGATCAGTTATGACACCAGACTTTTGATGGTTTGACAGTTTAGTTAACAATGTTTGTGTTTAATAAAGCTAATTTCTATATTTCTATATATGTGACAGATCATTTGGTCTTATTACATCCACTCATGGATACAGCACATAGCTTGTACAATTGAGGTTAAAGGGGAGGTCCACCCTACAAAAAAAAAATGCATAAAAAGGCTACAAAAAAAAAAAAATGTTTTTCACTTACCAGAAATGGCTGTTTCTAGGCAGATCATCCTAATCTGCCTCTTCCTATTCCGCTGTGATCTTTGGTCTTCTCCTCCTCGCGTTGTCTTCTGGGGAATGGGGAGCGGTGTGTTGTGGGAACTGTGTGCGTCCCACAACACAGCGCGCCCCATTCACAAAGCGCCGTGCGACTCGCGCATGCACAGTAGGAAACGGGCAGTGAAGCCGCAAGGCTCCACTGTCTGTTTCCCTTGCTTTGAATGGCGGCGGCGGGACCCAAGAGCAGAGGGACAGGTCGGCCTTGGGCGGCCAACATCGCGAGCACCCTAGAAAGGTAAGTGCTTATTTAAAATAAGCAGTTACAGTGTTTGTAGCTGCTGACTTTTAATTATTTTTTTTTAGCTGGCCCACCACTTTAAGCTCAGTCAGGTTTTTATGTCTTTTTTGTTGTTTCTCATATATACACGCACCGACAGCTCTCTCTTCCCAGAACTTATTCAAGTCTAACCTTTTGGAATTTTTTTTTTCTTCCCCATTCTGCCTTGAGGACACATTTTAAAGTTTGTTGCAATTGGTGTCAGTGTGATGTTACTTGGCACAATAGTGGATCATATCAATGTGAGAAATAGTGCCCCATAGGCTCGATAAAAGCAATGAAAGGGCCGCATCTGGCCCCAGGGCCGCAGTTTGGAGACCACTGCTTTAGACAATGGAAAATAGCAGAGGTATCGAAAAGTATCAACAATAAAATAACAAGATGTAGCTTTGTTAAAATATTTGTGACAGAAGAGGAGTTCTGTCCGAAGCAGTGTATCAAGTTCCTCATAACAAGCAACAAACGTGTTATGAGGAACTTTTTTTACACTGACTGCCTTTGACACAGATCTCCTGTCACAGATATTTTAACAAACTTACGTTCTTCTATTTTATTTTTATTTTGATACTGCTGATATTTATCATTGCCTATAGTGCTGACTGAATGATAAAT
This sequence comes from Lithobates sylvaticus, assembly GCA_028564925.1. Lineage (NCBI taxonomy): Eukaryota > Metazoa > Chordata > Amphibia > Anura > Ranidae > Lithobates > Lithobates sylvaticus. The sequence continues at coordinate 83,928,754 of CM053037.1, forward strand.
ATTGTGAACAATCAGAACAACATAGTATCTTACAAGATAGTAAGTGCCGGTTCACACTGGGGCAACACGACTTACAGCGCGACTTAGCAAGGCAACTTGGAAGCAACTTGGAAGCAACTTCAACGTGACTTTGAGTTATTTACAACACAACTTCAAGTTGCCCCCAGGCCAGGCGACTTTGGCTGTGGCCAATCACAGAATAATCAGTTCTCTGGGAAGGTGGGGTTTGCCTGAGTAAAAAAAATTCTTTTCCTGTAAAGTCGATTCAAAATAGATGGAGATCCGACTTGGAAGCGACTTCCATTGAAATCAATGGGAACAAGTCACCTAGAAGTCGGATTGAAGTAGTACAGGAACCTTTTTTGAAGTCGGAGCGACTTCAGTAGTGTGCATTGAGACGGCTCCATAGATTAACATTACAGCGCGACTTGGGACGACTTGGGGCGTCTCGGGGTGACCTGAAGTCGGATCCTGAGTCGTCCTGGTGTGAACCGGCTCTAAGAGGTCATAGGCATATAATGATTTGTCCTCATGCGGATCGCTGTAATCCTCGTCGGTCTGGGGGAGAGAGAGAGCCATCCTGCAGCTGTCAGAGTCCCTGGTGATGTGGATTGGCGAGGAGGTGAAGATGCGATGAAGCGACCTGGGTTCGGAAACCAAGTTGGAATGCACGCGGGCAATGTGACATCAAGTGAAGGTGGTGGGCGGTAGCGCATTTCAGAGCATGCACAGCTCCTTCGTCAGACCTCTCTCTCCCCCAGACAAAGCAGGATTACAGAAATCTGCATGAGGACAAATCTTTATTTGCCTATGACCTCTTAGTATCTTGTGAGTGTTTTTAATCACATTGTGCCTGTAATAAATCTTTTAAACACTGCACTTAGAGGCGCTTTTCTCTTTCCTTTATGACCCTCCAGAGCTGCTTCTTCTCTACAAAGTGTTACCTTTAGTGACATCTCTCCACTGCTTCTAAGGACCGGATACCCAGCCTCACCAGAGCACCCTCATCTCTCCCTCCTTTCTGTGGTAATGGGCAATGGGCATGCCTTCTATCTTTCTAAGGGAGACAATGGGGGTTATTTACTAAGGAATATATAATATATATATATATATATATATATATATATATATATATATATATATATATATATAAAAGGAAAATCCACTTTGCACTGAAAGTGCACTTGAAAGTGCACTGAAAGTGCACTTGGAAAAATAGTCGCCGTAGATCCGAGGGGGACATGCAAGGAAAATAAAAAACAGCATTTTAGCTTGCACATGATTGAATGACAAAATCAGCAGAGCTTCCACTCATTTCAGATCTACCCCTTATGCCGCGTACACACGGTCAGAATTTCCAATGAAAACAGTCCGATGGGAGCTCTTCAATGGATTTTCCGACTGTGTATATGCCCATCGAAATTTCCGACGGACGTTGAATTGAGAACCTGTTAGACGGAAAACCTTTCTATCGGATTTACGGATCGTGTGTATGCAATTCCGACACGCAAAATTCCGATACGCAAAATTCCGACGCATGCTCGGAAACAATTTGACGCATGCTCGGAAGCATTAAACTTCCCTTTTATAGTGATGTCGAACGTGTTTTATGCCGCTGTGTTACTGACCGTCGGAATTTGGTGTGACCGTGTGTAGGCAAGACAGTTTGAGCTGAATGGAATTCCGATGGGAAAACCATCAGAGCTTTTTCAGACGAAAATTTCGACCGTGTGTACGCGGCATTAGATTTAGAGCGACTGCACTTCCAAGTGTACTTGCAGTGCAAAGTAAATTTGCCTTTCGTAAATAACCCCCAATGTTTCTAGAGTCTTTGTATATAGTGGTGAAGTTTTCTTTTCTTGTAGTAGGGTAAACAGGAATACTCTAGTGAATAATTGAAAAGCTTGGTTCATTCGGCTTGGCAAATAATAAATATAATATTAATATACAGTTGTGATCATAAGTTTAGATAAAATTGTGTGTAAGGGCGCTCTGGGTAACAAGACTAAGCATAATATTGTCTTTATTTGAGGTGAAGGGGTTTATATAATGAGGAGTGTACTTAGGGCAGCACTCGAAAGAGACAGCAAACTCTAGAAACAAGATAAACAAAAACAGGCGCCTCTAAGTGCAATATTAACCACTTGACAACCGGCCCATAGCCGAAAACCGGCTACAGGGCGGTTGTTTAACTTTGGGAGGGCGTACAGTGACGTCCTCCCAGAATTCCCCTCTTGCGCGCCCCCTGGGGCGCACTCGAGAACATCCGTGATCGCCGGGTCCTCATCGCGCCCGTTTACCATGTGATCGCTCCGCTCCGCTCACATGTAAGCAAACCGGCGTCATTTGATGCCGCCGGTTCCTCTCCCCTCCTCTCTCTGTACCGATCGGTACAGTGTGAGAGGAGAGGGGGAGGGATCGGTGGCAGCAGTGCTGTGGGCGGGATCTGTAGTGCCCACAGCCTGCTCTGCAGTCACCACCGATCCATTCATCCATGCTCAGCCATCCCTTGCAATACACAGCAATAGCCTGCAGTGTATTGCTGGGTATTGCAGGGTATGGAGGGATGGCTGAGCATGGATGGATGGATACCCAGAAGTACTCTGCGATACTCTGCCATACCCTGCGATACTCTGCCATACCCTGCGATACTCTGCCATACCCTGCGATACCCAGCGATACTCTGCCTACTCTGCGATACCCTGCCATTCCCTGCAATGCTCTGCGATACTCTGCCATACCCTGCGATACTCGGCCATACCCTGCGATACTCTGCCATACCCTGCTATACTCTGCCATACCCTGCGATACCCAGCGATACTCTGCCTACTCTGCGATACCCTGCCATTCCCTGCAATACTCTGCGATACTCTGCCATACCCAACAATACTCTGCGATACCCTGCCATTCCCTGCAATACTCTGCGATACTCTGCCATACCCTGCGATACCCTGCCATACCCTGCGATACCCAGCGATACTCTGCCTACTCTGCGATACCCTGCCATTCCCTGCAATACTCTGCGATACTCTGTCATACCCTGCGATACTCTGCCATACCCTGTGATACCCAACGATACTCTGCCTACTCGGCGATACCCTGCCATTCCCTGCAATACTTCCCTGCGGCCGTTTACCACGTGAACGCTCCGTCATCACATGTAAGCAAACCGGCGTCATTTGATGCTGCCGGTTCCTCTCCCCTCCTCTCTCTGTACCGATCGGTACAGTGTGAGAGGAGAGGGGGAGGGATCGGTGGCAGCAGTGCTGTGGGCGGGATCTGTAGTGCCCACAGCCTGCTCTGCAGTCACCACCGATCCATCCATCCATGCTCAGCCATCCCTCCATACCCTGCAATACACAGCAATAGCCTGCAGTGTATTGCTGGGTATTGCAGGGTATGGAGGGATGGCTGAGCATGGATGGATGGATACCCAGCAGTACTCTGCGATACTCTGCCATACCCTGCGATACTCTGCCATACCCTGCGATACTCTGCCATACCCTGCGATACCCAGCGATACTCTGCCTACTCTGCGATACCCTGCCATTCCCTGCAATGCTCTGCGATACTCTGCCATACCCTACGATACTCTGCCATACCCTGCGATACTCTGCCATACCCTGCTATACTCTGCCATACCCTGCGATACCCAGCGATACTCTGCCTACTCTGCGATACCCTGCCATTCCCTGCAATACTCTGCGATACTCTGCCATACCCTGCAATACCCTGCCATACCCTGGGATACCCAGCGATACTCTGCCTACTCTGCGATACCCTGCCATTCCCTGCAATGCTCTGCTATACTCTGTCATACCCTGCGATACTCTGCCATACCCTGCGATACCCAACGATACTCTGCCTACTCTGCGATACCCTGCTATACCCAACAATACTCTGCGATACCCTACCATTCCCTGCAATACTCTGCGATACTCTGCCATACCCTGCGATACTCTGCCATACCCTGCCATACCCAGCGATACTCTACCTACTCTGCCATACCCTGCCATTCCCTGCAATACTCTGCGATACTCTGCCATTCCCTGCGATACTCTGCCATACCCTGTGATACTCTGCCATACCCTGCGATATTCTGCCATACCCTGCGATACCCAGCGATACTCTGCCTACTCTGCGATACCCTGCCATTCCCTGCAATACTCTGCGATACTCTGCCATACCCAAGCAATACTCTGCGATATCCTGCCATTCCCTGCAATACTCTGCGATACTCTGCCATACCCTGCGATACTCTGCCATACCCTGCGATACCCAGCGATACTCTGCCTACTCTGCCATACCCTGCCATTCCCTGCAATACTCTGCGATACTCTGCCATACCCTGCGGTACTCTGCCATACCCTGCGATACTCTGCCATACTCTGCCATACTCTGCCATACCCTGCCATACCCTGCCATACCCTGCGATACTCTGCCATACCCTGCGATACTCTGCCATACCCTGCTATACCCTGCAATACCCTGCGATACCATGCGATACCATGCAATACTCGCTACGATCGAAGCCAGGATCGTTTTTTTTTATTTTATTTCAGGCTTTCCAGGATAGAGGTGAGATGTGGGGTCTTATTGACCCCATATCTCACTGTAAAGAGGACCTGTCATGCCATATTCCTATTACAAGGGATGTTTACATTCCTTGTAATAGGAATAAAAGTGATAAAAAAAATTTGGGGGGAAAAAAAATGTCAAACTAAAATAAATAAAGTAAAATGAACAATAAGAAAAAAAAAAAAAAAAAATTTAAAGCGCCCCTGTCCCCGTGTGCTCGCATGCAGAAGCGAACGCATACGTAAGTCCCGCCCACATATGAAAACGGTGTTCAAACCACACATGTGAGGTATCGCTGCGAACGTTGGAGCGAGAACAATAATTTTGGCCCTAGACCTCCTCTGTAACTCAAAATATGTAACCAGTAAAAAAATGTTAAAGCGCCGCCTATGGGGATTTTTAAGTAGCGAAGTTTGGCGCCATTCCATGAGCGTGTGCAATTTTGAAGGGTGACATGTTAGGTATCTATTTACTCGGCGTAACTTCATCTTTCACATTATTCAAAAACATTGGGCTAAATTTACAGTTTTGTTTTTTTGTAAAGCACAAAACTTTTTTTCCCCAAAAAAACGCGTTAGAAAAATTGCTGCGCAAGTACCGTGCTAGATAAAAAGTTGCAACGACCGCCATTTTATTCTCTAGGGTCTTTGCTAAAAAAACATATATAATGTTTTGGGGTTCTATGTAATTTTCTAGCAAATAAATGATGATTTTTACATGTAGGAGAGAAATGTCAGAATTGGCCTGGGTGCTCCAGAACACCTGATGGTGCTCCCTGCATGTTGGGCCTCTGTATGTGGCCACACTGTGTAAAAGTCTCACACATGTGGTATCGCCATACTCGGGAGTAATAGCAGAATGTGTTTTGGGGTGTAATTTGTGGTATGCATATGCTGTGTGTGAGAAATAACCTGCTAATATGACAATTTTGTGAAAAAAAATAAAAATCTTGATTTTGCAAAGAATTGTGGGAAAAAATTACAACTTCAAAAAACTCACCATGCCTCTTTCCAAATACCTTGGAATGTCTTCTTTCCAAAAAGGGGTCATTTGGGGGGTATTTGTACTTTTCTGGCATGTTAGGGTCTCAAGAAAGGAGATAGGCCGTCAGTACTTCAGGTGTGATCAATTTTCAGATATTGGCACCATAGCTTGTGGACTCTATAACTTTCACAAAGACCAAATAATATACCCCAATTTGTACTTATTTTTACCAAAGATATGTAGCAGTATAAATTTTGGCCAAAATTTATCAAGACAAATTTGCTAAATTTTATAACAGAAACGAAGAAAAATTCATTTTTTTTACTGAATTTTCGGTCTTTTTTCTTTTATAGCGCAAAAAATAAAAAACCCAGCGGTGATTAAATACCACCAAAAGAAAGCTCTATTTGTGTGACAAAAAGGACAAAAATGTTATATGGTTACAGTGTTGTATGACTGAGTAATTGTCATTCAAAATGTGAGAGCACCAAAAGCTGAAAATTGGTCTGGTTATTAAGGGTGTTTAAGTGCCCAGTGGTCAAGTGGTTAAAAACCTTTAATTTCTCAAAAGGGATTAAGAACACTTACAGGATGGATGATGAGAGGATTGTATCATATGTATAATGAAGGTGATCCGGCATGTCAGAATCAGCGCTGGACATGAATCCCAGAAGTGACGTCAGCGGGAGGGGACCTACAACCAGCGTGGACCGCAAACCAGAAGTGTGGTCATCAAAGAGGGACGTGTTTTGGAACTACTGATTGGTTCGGCCGTCAAGCCTATAGCTAGAGATTAGGGAGACATAGCTATTTATACTCTATGGGCGGGCTGTGGGCAGGACCATGGACGGGGAGGGTAGAGGGGAAACAGCGTTACCCAGGTAATTATAGTGTGCTGTGCAAACATAAAGACACAGAGAGTGATAAAAATTGATGTATAAAAAGCTGCACTAGGTGCATACTTAGCACACAGAATGGAAACAGATAAAATGGGTTAACAGAAAAACACAGAGGAAGCGCGACATGCAGATGTAAATTGGAACAAATCCACTGACCTACACAATACTCCCTCTGTGCACGAGCAGTAAACATATAATTAACATATAAAATACATAATGAGGTATATTAAAAAAGGATTTGGAAGTTATAAAAGAGATATATATGTATAGAAAAAGATATACATATTGAATGTATATATGTAGCGCAGGGGTTTTTGCCACCTAAGTTACTATGTAAATATGTGATGTTCTTTAACCACTTGCTTACTGGGCACTTAAACCCCCTTCCTGCCCAGAGCAATTTTCAGCTTTCGGTGCTCTCACACTTTGAATGACAATTACTCAGTCATGCAACACTGTACCCAAATGAATTTTTTGTCCTTTTTTCCCCCCACAAATAGAGCTTTCTTTTAGTGGTATTTGATCACTGCTGGGTTTTTTATTTTTTGCGCTATAAATGAAAAAAAATTGAAAAAAAATGCATTTTTCTTTGTTTCTGTGATAAAATTTTGCAAATTATAAATTTTCTTCATAAATTTTAGCCACAATTTATACTGCTACATATCTTTGGTGAACATCACCCAAATTAGTGGATATTATTTGGTCTTTGTGAAAGTTAGAGAGTCTACAAACTGTGGTGCAAATTATACAAAATTGATCACACCTGATGTACTGGTGACCTATCTCATTTCGTGTGACCCTAACAAGCCAGGAAAGAACAAATAGCAACAAACAAATAAATAGCAACAAATGAGCAACAAATAGCAACAAATGAGCTTTTTGATGTTGTCATTTTTTCCCACAATTCTTTGCAAAATGAATTTTTTATTCCCCCCCCCCCCCCCCACAAAATAGTCATTGTAATAGGTTATTTCTCTCTCATGGCATGTGTATATGATGGCATGACTTTTTCACAGCCTGGCCACTTAGAGAGGCCCAACGTGCAGGGAGCGCCATCACGTGTTCTAGGAGCATAAATTACACATCTAACTTGTTGACTACCTATTACACTTTTGAAGGCCCTGGAGCACCAGGACAATGACACGTGACACTGACATGGCACTGATGACAGATGGCACTGATACGTGGCACTGATGACACTGATGTGGCACTGATGACAGATGCCACTAATACGGGGCACTGATGACACGTGACACTGATGACAGATGGCACTAATATGTGGCACTGATGACAGATGGCACTTATACATGGCACTGATATCATGTGGCACTAATACGTGGCTTTGATGAGATATGGCACTAATACGTGGCACTGATGACAGATGGCACTAATACGTGGCACTGATGACACGTGGCACTGATACGTGGCATTGATGACACGTGACACTGATAACAGATGGCACGTGACACTGACAGGTGGCACTGATGACAGATGGCACTGATACGTGGCACTGATGACAGATGGCACTAATATGTGGCACTGATGACACTGATATGGCACTGATGACAGATGGCACTATGTGGCACTGATGACACGTGACACTGATGACAGATGGCACTTATACATGGCACTGGGGACAGGTGGCACTGGGGACAAGTGGCACTGGGGAAAAATGGCACTGGGGACAGGTGGCAATGGGGACAGGTGGCACTGGGGACAGGTGGCACTGACAGATGGCACTGGGGACAGGTGGCACTGACAGAAGGCACTGGGGACAGATGGCACTGGGGACAGGTGGCAGTGGGGACAGATGGCAATGGGGACAGATGGCAGCGGGGATAGATGGCAGCGGTGACAGATGGCACTTTTTTTTTTTTTTCGTTTTTTTTTTTTTTACATACAGCCGCTGCAGCTGTTCATCTCTCCCTCCTCACACGCTGTCTCTGTGTGAGGAGGTAGAGCGGCGCTGAGAGATGATCTCATATGTTTACATATGAGATCATCTCTCATTGGACACAACGATCGCACTGTAAACGGCCGCTGTGATTGGCCATTTACAGCGATCTGTGACTGGCTGTGTCCGAGGGACACAGCCAGCACAGAACTTCCCCGATGCGCGCTCTCAGGTAGCGCCCACGCTGTAGCCGTCTTTTGGCTATAGCGTGGGCGCCAAGTGGTTAAACAAGAGTTTGGTTCCCTCTAGCGTCCACCTTATTTAGTGTTATTAAGACTTTTGTTTGGTTTTATTAAGCCATGAAAGAAAAGCATTGTGGGAGATGTAGTGAAGGAGGAAGTGACTCATATGTTAAAACTCAGTCAGCAAACTACTGACCCACAATGCCTACTTGCTTACCCACAATGCCTACTTGCTTAAATTGCCTGCTGGGTAAGGAAATAAAAGGGAGAGGCGTGGCATGTTTCAGGCCTCTTGGGACACCATTCAAAGCCTGCCTGCAGGGAAGTCTGTGTGCGGCCTGGAAGGCGCAGAGCGGAATCGTTTGGCCACTGAGGAGCTCCAGAGCACAGTCAGCGGGACCGGTGTGCGGATGGACCGGAGGATCCAAGATTTCTAAAAATTCCCTGCATTACAGTCACATCAGCCATCAGAAGGAGCAACGTGGTGTGACGGCACCAGCGCGGAATGGACTAAGACAGGCAAGAGAAGAGCCTTGTGAGAACCTGGACCTGTGTTGGTGAGCGGGCACTTACCCAGATAAATACAGTGCACTGTTACTATCTAAACTAATTCCAGACTGTCGCTGTTATCTGTAGTCCCACAGGAGTAGTTCATTCGGACCTAGACTGTGTACAATACGTCAGGTTTGTTTTCCTTGCACTGCAATGTAATATTGAGCTGCAACCAGGGGCGTAACTAGAAATCACAGGGCCCCATATCAAAATGTTGTATGGGCCCCCCCACCCAGGAGCGGATCCAGAGTCTAGTCTCGGGAGGGGCGCTGCCAAAAAATACGTTTCTTTGGGGGCAAATTATAGGGGCAATGGCTGATGTTGGTGCTTCTAACATCACGGCACCATGGTTGTTATGGTGTCAGGATGATTGAAACACATTATTTCTATTATTACATTGTTATCGAAAATGAAATAGTTCAACTCACCATAATGCAGAATCAGTGGGAGCCCCGATTGTGTCACTTGCCACGTCGCCTGCCACCAGATGCAAATTGTCACTTGTCACACGTTGCAGATTGTCCACTTACCACGTCACCTGCCACAAGTTGCAAATTGTCCACTTGCCACGTCACCTGCCACACATTGGGGATTGTCCACTTGCCACGTCACCTGCCACACGTCACAAATTGTCCACTATCACCTGCCCCACATTGTGGATTGTTCACTTGCCACGTCACCTGCCACATGTTGCAAATTGTCCACTTGCCACGTCACCTGCCACCCGTTGCAGATTGTCCACTTGCCACGTCACCTGCCACAAGTTGCGGATTGTCCACTTGCCACGTCACCTGCCACACATTGCGGATTGTCCACTTGCCACGTCACCTGTCAAATGTTGCAAACTGTCCACTTGCCACGTCACCTGCCGCACATTGCGGATTGTCCACTTGCCACATCACTGATAAAGATGATGGCTCTGTTGACCGCCAGGCCCACTATTCCACCTGATGAGGGAGTTCCAATGCCCAAGAAGTTGTTAAGCTCTACAGTTGCAGCGGGAGAAGAGTCAAGATACGATTCACCGAACCGGCTCAACCTGCAACTTCCTTCAGGTTCCCTCCCAAGCTAGTGGGGCCTTCTCCAGTTGTCTCCATCCAGGTAGAGTGAATCTATACCAAGGCCCTCTTGGATACCGGAGCTCAAGTGACTCTTCTCTACAGGGACTTCTACGACAAGCACCTCAAACACTTGCCGCTACAGAAGTTAGAAGAACTGGAGATTCGGGGCCTGGGGACTCAGAAATTCCCCTATGATGGCTACCTATCAATCAAGCTGGCCTTTGACCCCTCTGTAGCAGGAAAAGCAGAGACCTTTGATACCTTGGCGTGGTCTGTCCTCATCCTCCAGTGGCTGGGAAAAGTTCCCTCGTCATAGGGACTAATACTGATCTCGTGAGAAGGCTGCTAGTACCTCTCATTCAAGAGCAGAGCACTTCAAACCCCAGAGTGCACCCTATGCTGAGACAAGCCTATCAGTGCCTGGTGCAGGAAGAAAAGGCCCCAGCAGAAGGAGTGGGAAAAATCTGGCGGATGGACCGGAGTGAGAAGACATTACAACCAGGTGAGGTAGTTTGCTTGAGAGTGTCCTTCAAGTTGAATTGGAAACAGCCAGGCCCTTTCATTGTCCTGGAAGCGGACAGTCAAAAGGAAGATGGAGGTTTGGAGATAATTTCAGAGGTAATCTCAACCCGGGCACTACAAAGAAGTCACAGAAAGGTCTCAGTTAGTGTTCGCAACACAGCAGCCTCACCTGTGAAGATGCCAGCTCGGATGTTATTGGGGCAAGTAAACCCAGCCACCCCAGTCTCCCCTATGCTCCATGACAAAGGCCTGAAGCTCTCTATGGAAACGTGCCAGTTCTATGTGTAGTTTCTCTCAGTGGGGTTGAATATTCTCCAGGTATCCACCAAAGAAAGGTTGGTAAAGGTGGAGCGTAACTTGGTTAGTGTTGACTTACCGGTGGAGGAATCCAGTCTCTGAATAAGGGGGACGTTGAAGTAACCCCCTAAGATCAAGTTGACGGTCCCAAAAGACTTCAGGCGCGCTGTCACAGAGAAAAGGAAGTGGAGCTGTTTCTGGTTAGGGAGATAAACATTTGCATTTGTGAATATCGTTTGCATATATTGCAATTTCAAAAACAAAAATCGCCCTTTAGGGTCAATGTCTGAATCTAGCACTTCTGGAGTAAAGGAGAAGTGAAATGCGATCGAAACCCCCTTTGATCTGGCTGCAGAGTTCATGCTATGATGCCAGGAGGTAAAGTATTTATTTGGGAGGGGTGGCACAGCATCCGAAAAGAAGTGTGTTTCTTGGAGCAATAGTATCTGTGTATTGGATTTGTGAAAATGATAGAGCAGTTGTCTACGCTCCTTGGGGGTATTAAAGCCTCTGCAATTGAGCGAGGAAACCTTAAATGCTAAGGTGGACGCCATGGGATCTGACGTGGGGAGCTGCAGGTGGGTAGACTTTTATATTTATTTTATTTTATTATCATTTATATATTGTACACACCTATGCTTACACGGCTATGCAGTATATGATATTTACCAGATTTTGACTTCTTCAGTTAGATGTTTATCTACTTCATTTGATTATTTGTAGTTTCTCTTGGTATGCGCATCTTTTTCTTTTTCTCCTATTGTGTTCACCGTTTGTATATGGTATAGTTGCTGCAGCCGCTTATGGTTTTAAACAACCAGTTTAGGAGTTTACGGTTTATCCGCTTCCATTTTTGACCTACATCGCAGTTTCTTGTTCCCCCCCTTTTTTTTAAAGTATTTATTTGGGAGGGGTGGCACAGCATCCGAAAAGAAGTGTGTTTCTTGGAGCAATAGTATCTGCGTATTGGATTTGTGAAAATGATAGAGCAGTTGTCTACGCTTCTTGGGGGTATTAAAGCCTCTGCAATTGAACAAGGAAACCTTAAATGCTAGGGTGGATGCCATGGGATGTGACGTGGGGAGCTGCAGGTGGGGAGACATCGCTGGACATCTTGATGTAACACCATATGATAACTCATACATGAAGGAGAGGACGTGAGAGGAGGGAGGGGGAGAGGAGAGAGAGGGGGGAAGGATAGGAAAGAAGAAGAAAGGATAATAAGAAAGGCAGTGAAAACCAGGAGAACTGCATTAGGTAGGTAAGGAGTAGTAAACAATTCTGATGAAATTATATCCCAGTGAGAGCTGGACAGAGAGCACAGCAATACCAGTCTTAATACTGTGGTGCCAGCTACTCCCTCTAGTGACCATGATAGGGAAAATAAATGGACACTACAACATTGATCTAAAATAAACACAAAATACAGAGACAGTAAAGCCTCTGCTAACCCTAATGTGGGGAACGTGGCAAAACTCACTAGGGGCTTTCCGCTCCGGTCAGAATATGTGCAAAGTGGTCAAGGATTGTGCTGGTGGACCCCTTGGGGGGAGGGGGGTCTAAAGGAAAGTCCCGCACAGAAGTAACACAGGTATCTCTAGGGGTGAACTGATATCCTGAGGGATTCCCCCACACCTCCGCTCTCAAAAACGCAGCACCATGAGCTAACAAAATAGTAACTATTAAATGAACCAACAATGTTAAGCATAGAATAATACAAGTAAAACATAACCCTCAGAATGGCTGCAGAAGCCGCCAGGTCCATCAGATCCAAGGGGGCCCAGGCTAGACTAAAAAAGGTCGCCAGTCACCCCTGGGGCCCTGAGGACAAAAAAAGAAGAGAGAAGGTCTCCCCACCAGCCGGTGGGAGGCCTGAGGGTTTCATCCAACAGAGGATTTGGATGCATTGGAGCGAGGGCGTTTCTTCTTTGTAAATGTTTCCCATCCAGTGGAGCGAGGTAGGCCAGGGGTCGCTGGTTGCAGGGGCCAATCTGGCACTTTTATTTGAGGTAATTCAAAAGTTCCCAGGAAGGTAGCCAAGTCTCCAAGAGTGCGGAAAACAGACGATTTGCCATTGTAAGATGCTGAAAGTTGGAACGGGAATCCCCATCTATACTTGATCCGTTTGGCTTGCAGGGCTTCTGTAATTGGTCTCAGAGCTTTCCTCATTAGCAAAGTCTGTTTAGACAGGTCGACAAGCAACATGACTGGAGTGTCATTGATTATAATGGAGTCTTGTGAAGTATTGGTATACCTAGACGATATCTTTGTGTTTGGCAAGACTTTGGAAGAGCATGAAGAGCGCCTGGAGAAGGTCCAGAAGAGGCTCCATGACAAAGGCCTGAAGCTCTCTATTGAAAAGTGCCAGTTCTACCAACCTTCAGTCAATTACCTGGGCCACATCGTGTCCGCCGAAAGAGTGGCCACAGAACCTCAGAAGCTGGAAGCTGTCACCTCCTGGCCGAGACCCAATAATGTGACAGAGCTTAGGTCATTTCTGGGATTCTGCACGTATTACCAGAGATTTGTTGAGGGATTTGCTAAGATAGCCCGCCCACTCACTGAGCTATTAAAGAAGGAGGAAGGCGATGATCCATACTCAGTCAAGTCTGGACCACCCAGTGTGAAGAGGCTTTCAAGCAGTTAAAGTGGAGCCTTACAACTGCTCCAGTTTTGGCCTATGCAGATCCAGCCAAGCCCTACGAACTGCATGTAGATGCCAGCCGAGATGGGTTGGGCGGGGTGCTATACCAAGAACATGACAAACACTTAAGGCCTGTCGCTTATGTGAGTCAGAGTTTGGCACCTGCTGAGAGGAATTAACCCACCCACAAGCTTGGATTCCTGGCCTTAAAGTGGGCAGTAGTGGACAAACTGAGAGACTACCTATATGGCGCAGAGTTCATCATCAAGACAGATAACAACCCTCTCACATATCTGCTTACTAGTGCAAAGCTGGATGCCATGGGTCATAGATGGTTGGCCACCTTATCAGGTTTTATCTTCAGTTTGAAGTACCGGCCGGGAGTCGGGAACAAGGATGCAGATGCTTTGTCGAGAAGACCCCACTGTTCCCGAGGCTCCTCCAAAGGAATGGACCCAGCTCACCCCTGAGTGAGGGCCCTTTGTGAAGGGGCAGAACAGCAACCAAGAGGGCAACCAAGAGGTGGGGCCAGGGCTGAGGAAATTGGAGTATCGGCTGCTGGAGTGCCCAGAAGCTATTGCAACATCACCCAAGTCGGAGATGAAGGGCTGCCGAAGCTTTCTAAAAAGGATCTGCGTAGGGACCTGTTGGAAGACCCCCTCTGCAGTTTGGCATTGAAGGCACTAGAAAGCAAACGTCCCGACTTACTTCTTACTGACTCATTAAAAGAAGGCCATTTATTACACGAGAGAGGTGGTGTCATGATTCTAAAGAGCGCCTGATCGTAAGGGGTTGAAGTTCAGGGGATAAATATCATGAAAGTCTCGAGGGATCTCAGTCCCTATGTACTTAATCTAACGAGATTGCCAGTTGAAAGGAAATTGCTGTCGGATTGTGGTCACGACTGCAGAAGGTAAAGATATATTTAGGGCTTTCCCGTTTTGGAGTATTACTAATATGAGGTTGTGTCATATAAAGTAATAAGTTGTCAGCATAAAAGGTTAACTTGCAATGCACAGAGGGGGTGGGAATTCCGTGGATAGAATCATTATGGCGGATCGCCTGAGCCACGTGTTTGATCGTTATTGCGAACAGCAATGGTGACAGCGGACATCCCTGTCTGGTACCATTCCTGATCCCAAAAGCCTCCGAAAGTGGGTTGAATACAGGGACATTATTTTGGTCAATAGCTTAGGGCCTAGTCCTATCTGTTGTAGGGATGACTGAAGAAACAGCCAGCTGACTCTATCAAAGGCTTTCTCAGAGTCACAGGCCAGTAGACAGGTGGGGTTTCACTTACGTTGAGCGTAAGATATGAGATGAAGTGTTTTAGTAGTGTTATCCCTGGCCTTTCGTCCCAGGATGAAACCTACTTGGTCTCTGTGAACATAGGAGGGGAGTAGGGGAGCAAGACGATTCACTATAATTTTTGAAAATAACTTGAGATCAACATTCAATAATGATATGGGTCTATAATTGCCGCAATTCGCATGGTCTCTCAATGGTTTGGGGATTACTACTATCTGGGCTTGGAGTAGCTGGGGTGAGAGGGGGTGTGTCTCATCTACCTCCTCAAATGCATGTGCCATAATCAGGGCCAGTTGGGGAGCAAACGTTTTATAGAACCGGGGAGTATAATCCATCCTGGCCTGGGCTTTTGCCATTTTTAAGCCCTTTGATCACTCTCAGGAAATCTGAGGTAGTAATTGGCTTTTCAAGACTTTCTACATTGGGGGTGATCAAAGGTAAGGCACTGTCCTGTATGTATTGTGACATATCTATATGATCTGAGTTGGGGCGAGCATCTGCTTCAGAAGGTGGGGACAGATTATATAGTGAGGTGTAGAATTCTTTGAATTCAGAGACAATTTCTGAGTTCTTATGAAGTTTTTGGTTGGAGGAGATGATAATGTGGGGTAATATTCTGCCTGTGTTGTCTAGAATGTAAAACTCGAGCTAAATGTTTCCCACATTTGTTAGCTTGTGTATAGTGGATATGGCTGCCTTTATTTCTAGCGGCTAACGAGCATTCCATTAAAAGTCGCAGGAAGTCCTGGCGTGCGTTAGACAACTCCGCCAGCGCCTTGGGGTCTAACGTGCATTTATGCGCTGTTTCAAGAGAAGCGAAGAGAGCAAAGAGGTGGTTAATATACACATATCAATCTAGAGCCATGTTAGATAAAAATTCCTCATAGAATGCATTTCAAAGTCTCCCACTGATTCATGGCAGAGGTCTCATCCCCTATGTGAGAGTGGATGAAATCCCCTATAGCCTTGGATATCGCTGTTGTACACGCTATGTCTGTGAGTAGGTTATCGTTTAGTCTCCACGTGAAGTTACGTGTATGTTGTGGGAGTCTACCTAGGGTGAGGTGTACTGGTGCGTGGTCTGACATTAGTTTTAGCCCGATTGTGCAGGAGGGGTTGTAATCCAGTAGGTATTGTGAAAGGAAGACATAGTCTATCCTGCTATAGGACTTGTGTACTGAGGAAAAAAATGTGTAGTTTCTCTCAGTGGGGTTGAATATTCTCCAGGTATCCACCAAAGAAAGGTTGGTAAAGGTGGAGCGTAACTTGGTTAGTGTTGACTTACCGGTGGAGGAATCCAGTCTCTGAATAAGGGGGACGTTGAAGTAACCCCCTAAGATCAAGTTGACGGTCCCAAAAGACTTCAGGCGCGCTGTCACAGAGAAAAGGAAGTGGAGCTGTTTCTGGTTAGGGAGATAAACATTTGCATTTGTGAATATCGTTTGCATATATTGCAATTTCAAAAACAAAAATCGCCCTTTAGGGTCAATGTCTGAATCTAGCACTTCTGGAGTAAAGGAGAAGTGAAATGCGATCGAAACCCCCTTTGATCTGGCTGCAGAGTTCATGC
Source organism: Lithobates sylvaticus (assembly GCA_028564925.1). Classification (NCBI taxonomy): domain Eukaryota; kingdom Metazoa; phylum Chordata; class Amphibia; order Anura; family Ranidae; genus Lithobates; species Lithobates sylvaticus. The sequence goes on from CM053037.1 coordinate 83,945,305, forward strand.
TATGATGCCAGGAGGTAAAGTATTTATTTGGGAGGGGTGGCACAGCATCCGAAAAGAAGTGTGTTTCTTGGAGCAATAGTATCTGTGTATTGGATTTGTGAAAATGATAGAGCAGTTGTCTACGCTCCTTGGGGGTATTAAAGCCTCTGCAATTGAGCGAGGAAACCTTAAATGCTAAGGTGGACGCCATGGGATCTGACGTGGGGAGCTGCAGGTGGGTAGACTTTTATATTTATTTTATTTTATTATCATTATCATATATTCACGAATCTAGCACTTCTGGAGTAAAGGAGAAGTGAAATGCGATCGAAACCCCCTTTGATCTGGCTGCAGAGTTCATGCTATGATGCCAGGAGGTAAAGTATTTATTTGGAGAAAAAGAAAAAGCTGCGCATACCAAGAGAAACTACAAATAATCAAATGAAGTAGATAAACATCTAACTGAAGAAGTCAAAATCTGGTAAATATCATATACTGCATAGCCATGTAAGCATAGGTGTGTACAGTATATAAATGATAATAAAATAAAATAAAATAAATATAAAAGTAAGATGAATCAACACCCAGTGGTACAAAGCATATTATGTGACATATATAACAATGAGTTCATAAGTGGGCCAATCAGGCCACAAAAAGTCCCAATGGCAAAGAAGGATTTTAAGTGATTATGTGGACAAAAACAAACTTCTTGTGTGAAACACTTTCAAAAACGTGAGTGGCACCACCACCAAATAGTGAAAGATGGCCGCTTACCGCAAATCAGTGACCCCCCGTTACAGAGGGTCAAACAGGCATGTGGTTACGGTTGAAACTATAAAGACCTCCACAGGAAGGATGACATCAGATCTCCAGGCAAATTTGGCAATAGGCTTGGTATACCCTCAGTTCTCTCTCCAAAGGATCAACCCACAGTGCTCAACATGGAAGAAGAATTGGAATGCCCAACATAGTGCATTATCCTCAAGCAATATTTATTTTAAAAAACATAAACACTTACATTGAATTAAAAAGCAATCAGCCACAGAAGAGAGGGTCCAGTGTACCGGCCGGATACACAATAAACCGCTTCTGATGTAGACACTTGTAATGACGTGAGGTGTCACGAAATGCATCGGCGAGTGGCACACTGTTAACACCTTGTTCTTAATCATTACAAGTGTCTACATCAGAAGCGGTTTATTGTGTATCCGGCCGGTACACTGGACCCTCTCTTCTGTGGCTGATTGCTTTTTAATTCAATGTAAGTGTTTATGTTTTTTAAAATAAATATTGCTTGAGGATAATGCACTATGTTGGGCATTCCAATTCTTCTTCCATGTCTAGCACTGTGGGTTGATCCTTTGGAGAGAGAACTGAGGGTATACCAAGCCTATTGCCAAATTTGCCTGGAGATCTGATGTCATCCTTCCTGTGGAGGTCTTTATAGTTTCAACCGTAACCACATGCCTGTTTGACCCTCTGTAACGGGGGGTCACTGATTTGCGGTAAGCGGCCATCTTTCACTATTGGGTGGTGGTGCCACTCACGTTTTTGAAAGTGTTTCACACAAGAAGTGGACATTTTGAATCCTGCACAGTAGCACGAATATAGGAACTTTTTTTTTTTTTTTTTTGTTTTTTGTTTTTTTTTGTCCACATAATCACTTAAAATCCTTCTTTGCCATTGGGACTTTTTGTGGCCTGATTGGCCCACTTATGAACTCATTGTTATATATGTCACATAATATGCTTTGTACCACTGGGTGTTGATTCATCTTACTTTTATATTTATTTTATTTTATTATCATTTATATATTGTACACACCTATGCTTACACGGCTATGCAGTATATGATATTTACCAGATTTTGACTTCTTCAGTTAGATGTTTATCTACTTCATTTGATTATTTGTAGTTTCTCTTGGTATGCGCAGCTTTTTCTTTTTCTCCTATTGTGTTCACCGTTTGTATATGGTATAGTTGCTGCAGCCGCTTATGGTTTTAAACAACCAGTTTAGGAGTTTACGGTTTATCCGCTTCCATTTTTGACCTACAGCGCAGTTTCTTGTTCCCCCCTTTTTTTTTAAGTATTTATTTGGGAGGGGTGGCACAGCATCCGAAAAGAAGTGTGTTTCTTGGAGCAATAGTATCTGCGTATTGGATTTGTGAAAATGATAGAGCAGTTGTCTACGCTTCTTGGGGGTATTAAAGCCTCTGCAATTGAACAAGGAAACCTTAAATGCTAGGGTGGACGCCATGGGATGTGACGTGGGGAGCTGCAGGTGGGGAGACATCGCTGGACATCTTGATGTAACACCATATGATAACTCATACATGAAGGAGAGGACGTGAGAGGAGGGAGGGGGAGAGGAGAGAGAGGGGGGAAGGATAGGAAAGAAGAAGAAAGGATAATAAGAAAGGCAGTGAAAACCAGGAGAACTGCATTAGGTAGGGAGTAGTAAACAATTCTGATGAAATGATATCCCGGTGAGAGCTGGACAGAGAGCACAGCAATACCAGTCTTAATACTGTGGTGCCAGCTACTCCCTCTAGTGACCATGATGGGGAAAAGAAATGGACACTATAACATTGATCTAAAATAAACACAAAATTTTCTTGTTAAAAAAAAATAAACACAAAATACAGAGACAGTAAAGCCTCTGCTAACCCTAACGTGGGGAACGTGGCAAAACTCACTAGAATATGTGCAAAGTGGTCAAGGATTGTGCTGGTGGACCCCTTGGGGGGGGGGGGGGGGGGTCTAAAGGAAAGTCGGCTGCGCCCAGCGGACCGATCTAACCTTCGTAATCCCGTCACCAGGCACTTTATCTCTCTATGGGACAAACTCAAAATCAAACTACAACCTGCAATCCCCCCACAACCGCCTCCTTTCCTCAAGAACCCAGTCTTTTATCCAGCTTGGGAGTCCCCAGCAGCATTTTAGAGGTGGACATCTTCGGGGCTATTAAGTTTACATAACCTTATTACTTTTCTCCCCTTCCCAACTCTTAGCGAATCCTCTAATCTACCCCCATCAGAATTGTTTCGATAACCTCGAAATCGAAAACTTTTATACACCCAACATAACCACTGGTACCCTTTCTCAATCATCACTCTAGTTTTGAATCCACATGTAAAAAATAACCAAATGCTAGAGGATTGATCTCATCCCTTTACTCTAAACTCTTGGTCAAACCTGACTCAGATAAACCTCAATACACACGGAAATGGGAGGAGGACCTTGAATGCACCCTCGACATTGCAGACTGGTCTGAGATCTGGTCAGCAACTAAATCATCCTCAACCAATATCCTGGCAATGAAGGTACTGACCCGCTGGTACATAGTGCCCTCTAGAATAGCCAAATTTGTCCCCACCTACATGGCTTTCTGTTTTAAAGGCTGATCAGAACAAGGTACACACCTTCATAGTTGGTGCACTTGCCTAATAGTCCAAGGCTTCTGGAATGATATTTTTGCTCTTGCTACCAAAACTGTTTGACGTCCCCGTACCACCAGACCCAACCACAGCACTTCTCAATCTAAAACCAGATTCCCTGTCGCGCACGCAATTTAAGCTTTTTATTCAACTTCTTACAGCTGGGAAACAAACTATAGCTAAAGCATGGAAATCCCCCTCTTTAGTTGTAGCTGAGACCAAACATAGGGTAACCCGTTCCATGATACACTCCAAAATGGAAGCCATCGAAAAAGTTCAGGTTCCCAAGTTTGACCGGATTTGGAAACCCTGGGTCGTACCTGAAGCGTCTGGTATGGATATTGGGGGGGAACCCCACGTCATTTTCTTTTAAATTTGACCCGGGGTTCCCCTTAATATCCATACCAGACCTGAAGGACCTGGTAATTGAATTTGGGGGGAACCCCACGTATATATATATATTTTTTTATCAATGACTTTCAATGACTGTTCTCTGTATTATGGGAGCCGACAATTCATTATAGCCGCGAGTGCTTTTAAATGATTTTTTTTTCTGCAAAAATTACACTTTGCGCAGGGACAGTTCTAAGCACGGGAAACATGCGCCCCTTTACAGGCATACTATACACACCCCCCAGGTATGAAATTTAAAGGAATATTACACTTTTATTGTTTCACTTTAAGCATTATTAAAATCACTGCTCCTGAAAAAATGGCCGTTTTTTAAAACTTTTTGCATTGATACATGTCCCCTGGGGCAGGACCCGGGTCCCTGAACACCTTTTATGACAATAACTTGCATATAAGCCTTTAAAATTAGCACTTCAGATTTCTCCCATAGACTTTTACAGGGTGTTCACGGCTTTTCGAATTTGCCACGAACACCCCAAATTGTTCGCTGTTCGGTGAACAGGCAATGTTCGAGGCAAACATGAGTTCGACTCGAATTCGAAGCTCATCCCTACTTGTTAGTTAGCAATGGTAAGCAAAACACTATTAATCAACAATGTAAGTCTATGTGCAGGGATTTTTAATCTGACATCAAATTATATTCACATAAAAAGTGTTGCTAATACATTTATGTACTGTAAATGAGTTTCTGCTTAACAAAAAAATAAGGAAGCCACCACTGTTTATAGCAGCAGATTTGTACAGGAAGCATGATCTGTGAACACAATATACTTTAGCTCACCACACTGTTAAAACAACAGGGGATTTGCTGTCACATCAAAATCTTTCTTCAGTTCTATATACAGGGTATTGAAAACTTTTTCATACCCCTAGAACTTTTCCACATTTTGTCATGTTACAACCAAAAATGTAAATGTATTTTATTGGAATTTGATGTGATAGACCAACACAAAGTGGCACATAATTGTGAAGTTGAAGGAAAATGATAAATGGTTTTAAATTTTCTTTACAAATAAATATCTGAAAAGTGTGGTGTGCATTTGTGTTCAGCCCCCCTGAGCAAATACTGAGCAGGGATGAGCCTCGCTGTCTGTGTCTATAGATGCAGGCAGTGCGGCTTGGGATCGAGCCTGCAGGTGTGACACCAAAGGAGGAGCCAGGAGAGTAGACATATGAACCCAGAACAGATGTTTAATATTTTAAAATAATTTATTTTTTATTTTTAACAATTTACTTTAACCACTACAGGGCACTTTCGCCCCCTTCCTTCCCAGCCCAATTTTCAGCTTTCAGCGCTCTCGCACTTTCAATGACAATTGCGCGGTCATGCAATGCTGTACCCAAATTACATTTTTATCATTTTGTTTGCACAAATAGAGCTTTAGTTTGGTGGTATTAATTCACGACTCCGTTTTAAATTTTTTGCTATATAAGCGAAAAAATAGCGGAAATTTTGAAAAAAAACTATATTTTCTCCTTTCTTTTTTTAAAAGAAATCCAATAAAATCAAATTTTGTCATAAATTTAAGCCAAAATGTATTCTGCTACATGTTTTTAGTAAAAAAAATTCCGTTAAGTGTATAATAATTGGTTCACGTGATCATGGACATATGTACGCAAATGATCATGTACAGATGTGTGCAGGTGATCACGGACATTATGTGTGCAGATAATCATTGGCACATGTTATTTTACTGGGACATATGTGAGGAACATGTGTTTTTATTATTTGGGTGACATGTGTTTTTATTTAGGGACATGTGTTTTTATTATTTGGGGACATGTGTGTTTTGGGGACATGTATGTATTGGGGACATGTGTGGGGACATGTGTGTTTACAGTAGACTGGTGATCAGTGAGTAAAAAGCTGTAAAAAAACAGCTAATACTCACTGATCACCAGCCGGCTGCAGCGATCCGCTCTCCTCTCCTCACCGATTTCCGTGTGAGTAGAGGAGAGCCGATTGCCTAGCAACCGGCTGTTTGCTTACATCACATGACGGCTGTGATTGGACACGGCCGTCATTTGTGATCAGGAGGGCCAATCACAGAGCCCTCCCGCCGATCCGAGATGCGCCGTGTCCGGGTGACACGAGCGCATCGGGATCGCACCGCTGCGCGGGCACGCGCGCACGCGATCCCGCTACTTCTGATGGACGTTCAGGAACGTCCGATCAGAAGTAGATGGCTCCCACCCAGCCGTATATATACAGTGGCCGGGTGGGAAGTAGTTAAAGACCTGCACTCAGGGGCATATCATTAAAACATGGGCCAATGTGCAAGATCAAAAGTGGGTCCTAGGAATTGGTTTTAAAGAAAAAAAAGTGGGCATGATTTGAATTGCGCTAAATATTGGACGTAGTTTAACCGCTTGCCGACCGCTGCAGGACAATGTACTTCGGCAGAATGGCACTGCTGCGCAAATGGGCATACCCGTACGTCCCTCATTGCAGGCTAGTAGGCGCTCGTGTTGCGGGAGCATGCCTGCGGGTCCCGCAGACTTAATGTCCACCAGTGGCCCGCGATCGTGACACAGAGAGGCAGAAGGGAGAGAAGTAAACAAGGCATTTCCCTGTTCTTCCTAGTGACATGACAGGGATGTACTGCTGAGCGACAGGTGATTTACATATCTCATGCACTAGCCTAAGAGACAGGCACATCCTGTGTAAAAAGTTCACAATTCACATCCCCCTCCCCTCCAGCTCTCCCAGGATTGCTGTGTTTTGACTGGACGTTTCTCATCATTGGATGCAGTGAACAGTCAGCAGACTATAGACAGACAAGTGATTTAGGGGACATGTATGTAGTCAGAGCTGGGCACAGTAGAACACCCAGTGATCTGATGATTGTTATAGTGCAGTGTCTGAGGTCACCTGATCACAGATAACATTCCTTCCCATCACCCAGGATTTGTTATGTGGGGGGAGGGGTGGATTTCTCACTTTTTATAATTATACCCAGTAAGGCTGAATGATCTTAGGACCAGTTTACACCAGTGTGCTGTGGGATAGCGCAAGTGATTCCCACCCCACTGCAGTGCAAATCACATGGGATGTCCGTGCAGTGCGATTTCAGCCATACAGATAGTATGTGATGATATCGCACCACATTCGGACAAAAATCGCACAGGACCCGTTTTTTGGTCCGCACCAAAATCGCATGGGTGTTCACACCTATGCAATCCGATTCATGTCCTAACTGTCGGTTCGCAGTGCGATATGCGAGCTGAAATGGGGGTGTCGTTAACATTGTATGACACTCCCTAGCAATTTGTATATGGCAGTGTGAACTGCCGTGCGAGTTGGATGCGAAGTGGGAACTCGCAGTGGATTCGCAGGGTTCTCGCATCGCAATAGTGTGAACCGAGCCTCCAAGCATACAGCCTACAAATGTCACCTGACTGGTCCCACCAAGGCTGCGATTCGGGAACCCTGCGAATCCACTGCGGGTTCCCACCTTGCATCCGACTCGCACGGCAGTTCACACTGCCATATGCGAACTGCTGGGGAGTGTCATACAATGTTAACGACATTTCAGCTCGCATATCGCACTGCGAACTGACAGGACATGAATCAGATCGCATAGGTGTGAACACCCATGCAATTCTGGTGCGGACCAAAAAAAGGGTCCTGTGAGAGTTTGGTCCGAATGTGATGCGATTTCAGCCATACAGTTTGTATGGCTGACATCGCACAGAAATCGCATGTGATCTGAACAGCAATGCGGTGCAAATCACAGGAATGCGGAGTGTACAGTGGTGGGTAGTACATGCAGGATGGTTTCAGGATAGTGGACAGTGTCAGATTATTTTTTTATTTTACAATTTAATTTTTTTTTTCAAAAGGTTTTTTTGGGACCAGTGGATTTTTTTTATTTTTATACATTTTTACAATTCCATTTTTTTAATTTTTTTTTTTAATATTTCTTTTTTTACTATTCTAACAATGATGGGAGGGTGGGGTTTTATTTTTTAAATATATTTTTTCACAGTGCTTTTGGGAAAGGGGGTAGTCGGTGTCAGTGGAGCAGTGGACGGTGTCAGTGGCAATGGACGGTGTCAGTGGGGCAGTGGACTGTGTCAGTGGAGCAGTGGACAGTGTCAGTGGCAATGGACGGTGTCAGTGTCAGTGGGGCAGTGGACGGTGTCAGTGGAGCAGTGGACGGAGTCAGTGTCAGTGGGGTAGTGGTTGGTGTCAGTGTCAGTGGGGTAGTGGTTGGTGTCAGTGGGTAGTGTCAGTGGGGCAGTGGACGGAGTCAGTGGGGCAGTGGTTGGTGTCTGTGGATAGTGTCAGTGGGGCAGTGGACGGTGTCAGTGGGGCAGTGGACGGTGTCAGTGGGGCAGTGGATGGAGTCAGTGTCAGTGGGGTAGGGGTTGGTGTCAGTAGACGGTGTCAGTGGGGTAGTGGTTGGTGTCAGTGGGTAGTGTCAGTGGGGCAGTGGACGGAGTCAGTGGGGCAGTGGTTGGTGTCTGTGGATAGTGTCAGTGGGGCAGTGGACGGTGTCAGTGGGGCAGTGGACGGTGTCAGTGGGGCAGTGGATGGAGTCAGTGTCAGTGGGGTAGGGGTTGGTGTCAGTGGACGGTGTCAGTGGGGTAGTGGTTGGTGTCAGTGGACGGTGTCAGTGGGGCAGTGGACGGTGTCAGTGGGGCAGTGGTTGGTGTCAGTAGGGCAGTGGTCGGTGTCAGTGGGGCAGTGGTCGGTGTCAGTGGTCGGTGTCAGTGGGGCAGTGGTCGGTGTCAGTGGGGCAGTGGACGGTGTCAGTGTCAGTAATAAAACAAAAAAGACATAGGCGCTCAGTGTGCAAGTGTGGGTTATAGATATAATAGCTGGAGGGTATCTTTATATTATATTATAAGATAAATAATGTCCAAGTCCACTTTAAGAGGAAATATTCTAAAGAGATGTTTAAAAGTGCAAAATCCGAATAAAAAGATTAAATCAATATTGCTGGATGAATCATCAGGTGGAAAATAGGCTTTGTGCTGGAGGCTGCTTTTCTTCAAGAGCGAAGCCGACTCAGTAGTAGAGCTGAAAGAAAAATAGAACAGCGCCAATCAGCAAACAAGCTCTTTAATAGCAAATAAACATGTCACAGTAACACTTACATCTGGGATCACGGAAGTCTGCATACAAATAAGTAGTAGTCACAAGTGTACCGCCGGGTCGCTTATAAACTCCTGTGGTGTTGTGTTAGTAGGAAGCCGGGGGGGGAGCTCAGCTGTTTCCTTCCATCTAGGAGATCGGCTCGTGGAAGCTGCGTATGACGTAGGGCAGGGAGAGACACTACGCGTTTCTGAGCATGCGCAAGGTCCGTTCTCGACCTGCGCGCTCCTTTGTCAAGTGAAAAGATAATGCAACAGCGGGGAGAAGACAGCTCTTATAGCGTCAGATCAGAAGATAATGAGGGTGTAGGTTAATTGATATTTTTGTGAAGCAAACCAGCTGGCAACACTAATGGCCTAACTGATAGTAAGAAGGAAAATATAACAAGTCTAAACTGTAAAGAAAGAAACAAATTTGTATGGGGTATAGATATGTAGCAATTACAGCGATATAATAAAAATTCAATAATTATTGTTAAAGGGTGTATATAAATATATGTATATATAAAGAAACACACACAAAAAAAAAAGAAAGAAGAAATAAAGAAAAAAAGCTGACATATAAATGCATAATTAAAAGACAAATTAAATGAATAGATAAAATTGGAGGTTGCCATAAGAGCGATGTATACGGTGCTAATAACTTAAAGGCGCACCCAAATAACATGTGTGAGCAATTGTATCTGCATATAAAGAATGTATGCAAAAAAAAGGAGAATAGCATATATAATAAAAAGATTAATTAATTAATATTTATAGAGATTTTTTATATATATATATATATATATATATATGAAAATATATTTGTTATCAAAAATATATAAATGTGAATAATGCATAAAAAAGGGAGAATAAAAATGGCAATATCCACAAGTGATACTAGACGGAAATACCTGAAGTGTCGAAATTAATCAAATTGTATTTTTTTTTTAAACATTAAGGCCCCTTTCACACTGGGGCGGGGAGCCGCGGTGACGGTAAAGCAGCGCTATATTTAGCGTCTTTTTAACCGCGGTTTTCGGCCGCTCGCGGTGCGGTTTTTACCCCCTGCGAGCGGCCGAAAAAGGGTTAAAGACCCCCCGCAGAGCGCCGCCGTAGCGGCGCTTTGCGGCGGTATTGCCGCAGTTTCACCGCGGTGTCCCATTCTAATCAATGGGAAGGAGCGGTATAGGAGCGGTGAACACACCGCTCCTATACCGCTCCAAAGATGCAGCTAGCAAGACTTTTTTTGTCATCCTGCTAGCGCACCGCTCCGGCGGGCTTTCACACTGGAGTTAAAGGGGCAGGATTTTTTCATGCTGTGAACAGGCGCTATTTTTAGCGCTGCACCGCATGAAAAACGCTTAGGTGTGAAAGGGACCTAAGGTTTATTGAAAATTAGCAGATTACAGGAATCAACATGAGTACAGTGTCATAAGTTGTACAAATTTAACATAGTGTGAATTACTGATTACATCGGTTGATGTTAATTAGGTTGTAAATCAAGATAAGAATACAGTAACTGACTAAAACCAATAACCAATAACCAAAAAAAAAAAACAATAGAACAGGTTCCATTAAGTGTAGCACGTGCGTTTTAGCCGCCTACCACCAGTTGGTGGGGGTTGTACTCAGAAGGCAAGTGGAGGGGTAGTTAGAGAACAGAAAAAAAAAGGAAGGGGGTGAATTAGGAGCAGAGAAGAGAGAAGAGTGAAGAGTAAGGGATTGTCCCAGATCTATGGTTATGATCTTTGAGGGTCTCAAAGGACCTAACCTGAGGTATATTCTCGCTGTAGCCGCTTGGGGCCAGGCTGTCGGTATAAACTGGGGTCTACAGGATCCCCTTTGGGGGTCTGCAGAGTCAGAACATAATAATACTGTTATTCGTGTTCATTCAGCTAGTGTGGAGTAGTCTGAGGAGAGTCTGTAACTGAACCAGGGAGACCAGGTCTTGAGGAAACGCTCAGCTGATTCCTCAGCTTGTGCTCTGGTGTCCTCCATTTCACATATCAAGGAAATTTTGTGTAGCCAATCCCGAATCATGGGGACTGATGTGGACTTCCAGTGGGTCGGTATGATTGAGTTGGCGGCTATCAGTAAGTGTTTAGATAAGCAATTCTTATATTTCTTAATGGAGAAATTAGAGATGTGCAATAGGCAATTTGCAGCGTTCAGGTCAAGCCTGGTCTCCGTGATCTTGTAGATCGTTTCTATCACTGTTTTCCAAAAAGGTGCCAGTTTCTCACACTGCCACCAGATGTGGAAAAGGGTGCCCTTTCCTGTGCCACACCTCCAGCATAAGTCGCTGGTCTGTGGGTGCCACCTATGAATCTCCACCGGTGTTGCGTACCAGTGGGTAAGGATCTTGTAGGCTGTCTCTTGTGCTTTTGTGCTAATGGAACATTTGTGGGCCATTATGCAGGCTCTTTCCCACTGCTCCTCTGTTATATCCATATCTAGGGCCTCTGACCATCTCTCTCTGAACCTGTCCTTCGGGGCGCCGTCCGCCTGTTGTAGCCATTCATAGGCAGTAGAGGTGGTTTGGGGTACCTGTTCCCCTTTTAGGCACACCGACTCCATCACTGTGAGGTCTCTGGTGAATTGTTCCCTCCTTGTGGTCTTGTGAGTGTATGAGCGTATTTGAAAGTAAATCCAGAGGGGTAGGGAGGGTATATGGTTATCCGTTTTAAAGTCTACATAATCTTTCATGACTCCACCGCTGAAGCAATGTAGGGTAAGGGGTAAGGAGTGGTGGGTGATCGTCGCTTTGTTGGAGCAGTCTGTTTCCTATGCCTGGTGGGAAGTCGGGATTGTCTGACAGTGGGGTCAAAGGACCCGCTGAGTAAAAGGTTTTATTTCGTTTGGACAGAAGGTGGAAGATGTCCAAGGAGGTCCCTATTAGAGGGTGTTTTTTCAGACCCTTTGGGTACTTGTGAGGGGTGATCCATGGCGAAAATTTCAAGGGGATCGGGCTGGAGTCGTTTTCGTGCTCCTGTGCAGGATTCAAAATGTCCACTTCTTGTGTGAAACACTTTCAAAAACGTGAGTGGCACCACCACCAAATAGTGAAAGATGGCCGCTTACCGCAAATCAGTGACCCCCCGTTACAGAGGGTCAAACAGGCATGTGGTTACGGTTGAAACTATAAAGACCTCCACAGGAAGGATGACATCAGATCTCCAGGCAAATTTGGCAATAGGCTTGGTATACCCTCAGTTCTCTCTCCAAAGGATCAACCCACAGTGCTCAACATGGAAGAAGAATTGGAATGCCCAACATAGTGCATTATCCTCAAGCAATATTTATTTTAAAAAACATAAACACTTACATTGAATTAAAAAGCAATCAGCCACAGAAGAGAGGGTCCAGTGTACCGGCCGGATACACAATAAACCTCTTCTGATGTAGACACTTGTAATGACGTGAGGTGTCACGAAATGCATCGGCGAGCGGCACACTGTTAACACCTTGTTCTTAATCATTACAAGTGTCTACATCAGAAGCGGTTTATTGTGTATCCGGCCGGTACACTGGACCCTCTCTTCTGTGGCTGATTGCTTTTTAATTCAATGTAAGTGTTTATGTTTTTTAAAATAAATATTGCTTGAGGATAATGCACTATGTTGGGCATTCCAATTCTTCTTCCATGTCTAGCACTGTGGGTTGATCCTTTGGAGAGAGAACTGAGGGTATACCAAGCCTATTGCCAAATTTGCCTGGAGATCTGATGTCATCCTTCCTGTGGAGGTCTTTATAGTTTCAACCGTAACCACATGCCTGTTTGACCCTCTGTAACGGGGGGTCACTGATTTGCGGTAAGCGGCCATCTTTCACTATTGGGTGGTGGTGCCACTCACGTTTTTGAAAGTGTTTCACACAAGAAGTGGACATTTTGAATCCTGCACAGGAGCACGAATATTGGAACTTTTTTTTTTTTTTTTTTTTTTGTCCACATAATCACTTAAAATCCTTCTTTGCCATTGGGACTTTTTGTGGCCTGATTGGCCCACTTATGAACTCATTGTTATATATGTCACATAATATGCTTTGTACCACTGGGTGTTGATTCATCTTACTTTTATATTTATTTTATTTTATTATCATTTATATATTGTACACACCTATGCTTACACGGCTATGCAGTATATGATATTTACCAGATTTTGACTTCTTCAGTTAGATGTTTATCTACTTCATTTGATTATTTGTAGTTTCTCTTGGTATGCGCAGCTTTTTCTTTTTCTCCTATTGTGTTCACCGTTTGTATATGGTATAGTTGCTGCAGCCGCTTATGGTTTTAAACAACCAGTTTAGGAGTTTACGGTTTATCCGCTTCCATTTTTGACCTACAGCGCAGTTTCTTGTTCCCCCCTTTTTTTTTTAAGTATTTATTTGGGAGGGGTGGCACAGCATCCGAAAAGAAGTGTGTTTCTTGGAGCAATAGTATCTGCGTATTGGATTTGTGAAAATGATAGAGCAGTTGTCTACGCTTCTTGGGGGTATTAAAGCCTCTGCAATTGAACAAGGAAACCTTAAATGCTAGGGTGGGCGCCATGGGATGTGACGTGGGGAGCTGCAGGTGGGGAGACATCGCTGGACATCTTGATGTAACACCATATGATAACTCATACATGAAGGAGAGGACGTGAGAGGAGGGAGGGGGAGAGGAGAGAGAGGGGGGAAGGATAGGAAAGAAGAAGAAAGGATAATAAGAAAGGCAGTGAAAACCAGGAGAACTGCATTAGGTAGGGAGTAGTAAACAATTCTGATGAAATTATATCCCGGTGAGAGCTGGACAGAGAGCACAGCAATACCAGTCTTAATACTGTGGTGCCAGCTACTCCCTCTAGTGACCATGATGGGGAAAAGAAATGGACACTACAACATTGATCTAAAATAAACACAACATTTTCTTGTTAAAAAAAAAATAAACACAAAATACAGAGACAGTAAAGCCTCTGCTAACCCTAATGTGGGGAACGTGGCAAAACTCACTAGAATATGTGCAAAGTGGTCAAGGATTGTGCTGGTGGACCCCTTGGGGGGGGGGGGGGTCTAAAGGAAAGTCGGCTGCGCCCAGCGGACCGATCTAACCTTCGTAATCCCGTCACCAGGCACTTTATCTCTCTATGGGACAAACTCAAAATCAAACTACAACCTGCAATCCCCCCACAACCGCCTCCTTTCCTCAAGAACCCAGTCTTTTATCCAGCTTGGGAGTCCCCAGCAGCATTTTAGAGGTGGACATCTTCGGGGCTATTAAGTTTACATAACCTTGTTACTTTTCTCCCCTTCCCAACTCTTAGCGAATCCTCTAATCTACCCCCATCAGAATTGTTTCGATAACCTCGAAATCGAAAACTTTTATACACCCAACATAACCACTGGTACCCTTTCTCAATCATCACTCTAGTTTTGAATCCACATGTAAAAAATAACCAAATGCTAGAGGATTGATCTCATCCCTTTACTCTAAACTCTTGGTCAAACCTGACTCAGATAAACCTCAATACACACGGAAATGGGAGGAGGACCTTGAATGCACCCTCGACATTGCAGACTGGTCTGAGATCTGGTCAGCAACTAAATCATCCTCAACCAATATCCTGGCAACGAAGGTACTGACCCGCTGGTACATAGTGCCCTCTAGAATAGCCAAATTTGTCCCCACCTACATGGCTTTCTGTTTTAAAGGCTGATCAGAACAAGGTACACACCTTCATAGTTGGTGCACTTGCCTAATAGTCCAAGGCTTCTGGAATGATATTTTTGCTCTTGCTACCAAAACTGTTTGACGTCCCCGTACCACCAGACCCAACCACAGCACTTCTCAATCTAAAACCAGATTCCCTGTCGCGCACGCAATTTAAGCTTTTTATTCAACTTCTTACAGCTGGGAAACAAACTATAGCTAAAGCATGGAAATCCCCCTCTTTAGTTGTAGCTGAGACCAAACATAGAGTAACCCGTTCCATGATACACTCCAAAATGGAAGCCATCGAAAAAGTTCAGGTTCCCAAGTTTGACCGGATTTGGAAACCCTGGGTCGTACCTGAAGCGTCTGGTATGGATATTGGGGGGGACCCCACGTCATTTTTTTTTAAATTTGACCCGGGGTTCCCCTTAATATCCATACCAGACCTGAAGGGCCTGGTAATTGAATTTGGGGGGAACCCCACATATATATATATATTTTTTTATCAATGACTTTCAATGACTGTTCTCTGTATTACGGGAGCCGACAATTTATTATAGCCGCGAGTGCTTTTAAATGATTTTTTTTTCTGCAAAAATTACACTTTGCGCAGGGACAGTTCTAAGCACGGGAAACATGCGCCCCTTTACAGGCATACTATACACACCCCCAGGTATGAAATTTAAAGGAATATTACACTTTTATTGTTTCACTTTAAGCATTATTAAAATCACTGCTCCTGAAAAAACGCCCGTTTTTAAAACTTTTTGCATTGATACATGTCCCCTGGGGCAGGACCCGGGTCCCTGAACACCTTTTATGACAATAACTTGCATATAAGCCTTTAAAATTAGCACTTCAGATTTCTCCCATAGACTTTTACAGGGTGTTCACAGCTTTTCGAATTTGCCACGAACACCCCAAATTGTTCGCTGTTCGGTGAACAGGCGAACAGGCAATGTTCGAGGCAAACATGAGTTCGACTCGAATTCGAAGCTCATCCCTACTTGTTAGTTAGCAATGGTAAGCAAAACACTATTAATCAACAATGTAAGTCTATGTGCAGGGATTTTTAATCTGACATCAAATTATATTCACATAAAAAGTGTTGCTAATACATTTATGTACTGTAAATGAGTTTCTGCTTAACAAAAAAATAAGGAAGCCACCACTGTTTATAGCAGCAGATTTGTACAGGAAGCATGATCTGTGAACACAATATACTTTAGCTCACCACACTGTTAAAACAACAGGGGATTTGCTGTCACATCAAAATCTTTCTTCAGTTCTATATACAGGGTATTGAAAACTTTTTCATACCCCTAGAACTTTTCCACATTTTGTCATGTTACAACCAAAAATGTAAATGTATTTTATTGGAATTTTATGTGATAGACCAACACAAAGTGGCACATAATTGTGAAGTTGAAGGAAAATGATAAATGGTTTTAAATTTTCTTTACAAATAAATATCTTAAAAGTGTGGTGTGCATTTGTGTTCAGCCCCCCTGAGCAAATACTGAGCAGGGGTGAGCCTCGCTGTCTGTGTCTATAGATGCAGGCAGTGCGGCTTGGGATCGAGCCTGCAGGTGTGACACCAAAGGAGGAGCCAGGAGAGTAGACATATAAACCCAGAACAGATGTTTAATATTTTAAAATAATTTATTTTTTATTTTTAACAATTTACTTTAACCACTACAGGGCACTTTCGCCCCCTTCCTTCCCAGCCCAATTTTCAGCTTTCAGCGCTCTCGCACTTTCAATGACAATTGCGCGGTCATGCAATGCTGTACCCAAATGACATTTTTATCATTTTGTTTGCACAAATAGAGCTTTAGTTTGGTGGTATTAATTCACGACTCCGTTTTTTATTTTTTGCTATATAAGCGAAAAAATAGCGTAAATTTTGAAAAAAAAACTATATTTTCCGTTAAGTGTATAATAATTGGTTCACGTGATCATGGACATATGTACGCAAATGATCATGTACAGATGTGTGCAGGTGATCACGGACATTATGTGTGCAGATAATCATTGGCACATGTTATTTTACTGGGACATATGTGAGGAACATGTGTTTTTATTATTTGGGGACATGTGTTTTTATTTAGGGACATGTGTTTTTATTATTTGGGGACATGTGTGTTTTGGGGACATGTATGTATTGGGGACATGTGTGGGGACATGTGTGTTTACAGTAGACTGGTGATCAGTGAGTAAAAAGCTGTAAAAAAAACAGCTAATACTCACTGATCACCAGCCGGCTACAGCGATCCGCTCTCCTCTCCTCACCGATTTCCGTGTGAGTAGAGGAGAGCCGATTGCCTAGCAACCGGCTGTTTGCTTACATCACATGACGGCTGTGATTGGACACGGCCGTCATTTGTGATCAGGAGGGCCAATCACAGAGCCCTCCCGCCGATCCGAGATGCGCCGTGTCCGGGTGACACGAGCGCATCGGGATCGCGCCGCTGCGCGGGCACGCGCGCACGCGATCCCGCTACTTCTGATGGACGTTCAGGAACGTCCGATCAGAAGTAGATGGCTCCCACCCAGCCGTATATATACAGTGGCCGGGTGGGAAGTAGTTAAAGACCTGCACTCAGGGGCATATCATTAAAACATGGGCCAATGTGCAAGATCAAAAGTGGGTCCTAGGAATTGTTTTTAAAGAAAAAAAAGTGGGCATGATTTGAATTGCGCTAAATATTGGACGTAGTTTAACCGCTTGCCGACCGCTGCAGGACAATGTACTTCGGCAGAATGGCACTGCTGCGCAAATGGGCATACCCGTACGTCCCTCATTGCAGGCTAGTAGGCGCTCGTGTTGCGGGACCACCAGTGGCCCGCGATCGTGACACAGAGAGGCAGAAGGGAGAGAAGTAAACAAGGCATTTCCCTGTTCTTCCTAGTGACATGACAGGGATGTACTGCTGAGCGACAGGTGATTTACATATCTCATGCACTAGCCTAAGAGACAGGCACATCCTGTGTAAAAAGTTCACAATTCACATCCCCTTCCCTCCAGCTCTCCCAGGATTGCTGTGTTTTGACTGGACGTTTCTCATCATTGGATGCAGTGAACAGTCAGCAGACTATAGACAGACAAGTGATTTAGGGGACATGTATGTAGTCAGAGCTGGGCACAGTAGAACACCCAGTGATCTGATGATTGTTATAGTGCAGTGTCTGAGGTCACCTGATCACAGATAACATTCCTTCCCATCACCCAGGATTTGTTATGTGGGGGGAGGGGTGGATTTCTCACTTTTTATAATTATACCCAGTAAGGCTGAATGATCTTAGGACCAGTTTACACCAGTGTGCTGTGGGATAGCGCAAGTGATTCCCACCCCACTGCAGTGCAAATCACATGGGATGTCCGTGCAGTGCGATTTCAGCCATACAGATAGTATGTGATGATATCGCACCGCATTCGGACAAAAATCGCACAGGACCCGTTTTTTGGTCCGCACCAAAATCGCATGGGTGTTCACACCTATGCAATCCGATTTATGTCCTCACTGTCGGTTCGCAGTGCGATATGCGAGCTGAAATGGGGGTGTCGTTAACATTGTATGACACTCCCTAGCAATTTGCATATGGCAGTGTGAACTGCCGTGCGAGTTGGATGCGAAGTGGGAACTCGCAGTGGATTCACAGGGTTCTCGCATCGCAATAGTGTGAACCGAGCCTCCAAGCATACAGCCTACAAATGTCACCTGACTGGTCCCACCAAGGCTGCGATTCGGGAACCCTGCGAATCCACTGCGGGTTCCCACCTTGCATCCGACTCGCACGGCAGTTCACACTGCCATATGCGAACTGCTGGGGAGTGTCATACAATGTTAACGACATTTCAGCTCGCATATCGCACTGCGAACTGACAGGACATGAATCAGATCGCATAGGTGTGAACACCCATGCAATTCTGGTGCGGACCAAAAAAAAGGGTCCTGTGAGAGTTTGGTCCGAATGTGATGCGATTTCAGCCATACAGTTTGTATGGCTGACATTGCACAGAAATCGCATGTGATCTGAACAGCAATGCGGTGCAAATCACAGGAATGCGGAGTGTACAGTGGTGGGTAGTACATGCAGGATGGTTTCAGGATAGTGGACAGTGTCAGATTATTTTTTTATTTTACAATTTAATTTTTTTTTCAAAAGGTTTTTTGGGACCAGTGGATTTTTTTTATTTTCATACATTTTTACAATTCCATTTTTTTTTTTTTAATATTTCTTTTTTTACTATTCTAACAATGATGGGAGGGTGGGGTTTTATTTTTTAAATATATTTTTTCACAGTGCTTTTGGGAAAGGGGGTAGTCGGTGTCAGTGGAGCAGTGGACGGTGTCAGTGGCAATGGACGGTGTCAGTGGGGCAGTGGACTGTGTCAGTGGAGCAGTGGACGGTGTCAGTGGCAATGGACGGTGTCAGTGTCAGTGGGGCAGTGGACGGTGTCAGTGGAGCAGTGGACGGAGTCAGTGTCAGTGGGGTAGTGGTTGGTGTCAGTGTCAGTGGGGTAGTGGTTGGTGTCAGTGGGTGTCAGTGTCAGTGTCAGTGGGGCAGTGGACGGAGTCAGTGGGGCAGTGGTTGGTGTCTGTGGATAGTGTCAGTGGGGCAGTGGACGGTGTCAGTGGGGCAGTGGACGGTGTCAGTGGGGCAGTGGATGGAGTCAGTGTCAGTGGGGTAGGGGTTGGTGTCAGTGGACGGTGTCAGTGGGGTAGTGGTTGGTGTCAGTGGACGGTGTCAGTGGGGCAGTGGACGGTGTCAGTGGGGCAGTGGTTGGTGTCAGTGGGCAGTGGTCGGTGTCAGTGGGGCAGTGGTCGGTGTCAGTGGTCGCTGTCAGTGGGGCAGTGGTCGGTGTCAGTGGGGCAGTGGACGGTGTCAGTGTCAGTAATAAAACAAAAAAGACATAGGCGCTCAGTGTGCAAGTGTGGGTTATAGATATAATAGCTGGAGGGTATCTTTATATTATATTATAAGATAAATAATGTCCAAGTCCACTTTAAGAGGAAATATTCTAAAGAGATGTTTAAAAGTGCAAAATCCGAATAAAAAGATTAAATCAATATTGCTGGATGAATCATCAGGTGGAAAATAGGCTTTGTGCTGGAGGCTGCTTTTCTTCAAGAGCGAAGCCGACTCAGTAGTAGAGCTGAAAGAAAAATAGAACAGCGCCAATCAGCAAACAAGCTCTTTAATAGCAAATAAACATGTCACAGTAACACTTACATCTGGGATCACGGAAGTCTGCATACAAATAAGTAGTAGTCACAAGTGTACCGCCGGGTCGCTTATAAACTCCTGTGGTGTTGTGTTAGTAGGAAGCCGGGGGGGAGCTCAGCTGTTTCCTTCCATCTAGGAGATCGGCTCGTGGAAGCTGCGTATGACGTAGGGCAGGGAGAGACACTACGCGTTTCTGAGCATGCGCAAGGTCCGTTCTCGACCTGCGCGCTCCTTTGTCAAGTGAAAAGATAATGCAACAGCGGGGAGAAGACAGCTCTTATAGCGTCAGATCAGAAGATAATGAGGGTGTAGGTTAATTGATATTTTTGTGAAGCAAACCAGCTGGCAACACTAATGGCCTAACTGATAGTAAGAAGGAAAATATAACAAGTCTAAACTGTAAAGAAAGAAACAAATTTGTATGGGGTATAGATATGTAGCAATTACAGCGATATAATAAAAATTCAATAATTATTGTTAAAGGGTGTATATAAATATATGTATATATAAAGAAACACACACAAAAAAAAAAAGAAAGAAGAAATAAAGAAAAAAAGCTGACATATAAATGCATAATTAAAAGACAAATTAAATGAATAGATAAAATTGGAGGTTGCCATAAGAGCGATGTATACGGTGCTAATAACTTAAAGGCGCACCCAAATAACATGTGTGAGCAATTGTATCTGCATATAAAGAATGTATGCAAAAAAAAGGAGAATAGCATATATAATAAAAAGATTAATTAATTAATATTTATAGAGATTTTTTATATATATATATATATATATGAAAATATATTTGTTATCAAAAATATATAAATGTGAATAATGCATAAAAAAGGGAGAATAAAAATGGCAATATCCACAAGTGATACTAGACAGAAATACCTGAAGTGTCGAAATTAATCAAATTGTATTTTTTTTTTTAAACATTAAGGCCCCTTTCACACTGGGGCGGGGAGCCGCGGTGACGGTAAAGCAGCGCTATATTTAGCGTCTTTTTAACCGCGGTTTTCGGCTGCTCGCGGTGCGGTTTTACCCCCTGCGAGCGGCCGAAAAAGGGTTAAAGACCCCCCGCAGAGCGCCGCCGTAGCGGCGCTTTGCGGCGGTATTGCCGCGGTTTCACCGCGGTGTCCCATTCTAATCAATGGGAAGGAGCGGTATAGGAGCGGTGAACACACCGCTCCTATACCGCTCCAAAGATGCAGCTAGCAGGACTTTTATTTGTCATCCTGCTAGCGCACCGCTCCAGTGTGAAAGCCTGCCGGCTTTCACACTGGAGTTAAAGGGGCAGGATTTTTTCATGCTGTGAACAGGCGCTATTTTTAGCGCTGCACCGCATGAAAAACGCTTAGGTGTGAAAGGGACCTAAAGGTTTATTGAAAATTAGCAGATTACAGGAATCAACATGAGTACAGTGTCATAAGTTGTACAAATTTAACATAGTGTGAATTACTGATTACATCGGTTGATGTTAATTAGGTTGTAAATCAAGATAAGAGAAGTGTGAAAGGGACCTAAAGGTTTATTGAAAATTAGCAGATTACAGGAATCAACATGAGTACAGTGTCATAAGTTGTACAAATTTAACATAGTGTGAATTACTGATTACATCGGTTGATGTTAATTAGGTTGTAAATCAAGATAAGAATACAGTAACTGACTAAAACCAATAGAACAGGTTCCATTAAGTGTAGCACATGCGTTTTAGCCGCCTACCACCAGTTGGTGGGGGTTGTACTCAGAAGGCAAGTGGAGGGGTAGTTAGAGAACAGAAAAAAAAAAAGGAAGGGGGTGAATTAGGAGCAGAGAAGAGAGAAGAGTGAAGAGTAAGGGATTGTCCCAGATCTATGGTTATGATCTTTGAGGGTCTCAAATGACCTAACCTGAGGTATATTCTCGCTGTAGCCGCTTGGGGCCAGGCTGTCGGGATAAACCGGGGTCTACAGGATCCCCTTTGGGGGTCTGCAGAGTCAGAACATAATAATACTGTTATTCGTGTTCATTCAGCTAGTGTGGAGTAGTCTGAGGAGAGTCTGTAACTGAACCAGGGAGACCAGGTCTTGAGGAAACGCTCAGCTGATTCCTCAGCTTGTGCTCTGGTGTCCTCCATTTCACATATCAAGGAAATTTTGTGTAGCCAATCCTGAATCATGGGGACTGATGTGGACTTCCAGTGGGTCGGTATGATTGAGTTGGCGGCTATCAGTAAGTGTTTAGATAAGCAATTCTTATATTTCTTAATGGAGAAATTAGAGATGTGCAATAGGCAATTTGCAGCGTTCAGGTCAAGCCTGGTCTCCGTGATCTTGTAGATCGTTTCTATCACTGTTTTCCAAAAAGGTGCCAGTTTCTCACACTGCCACCAGATGTGGAAAAGGGTGCCCTTTCCTGTGCCACACCTCCAGCATAAGTCGCTGGTCTGTGGGTGCCACCTATGAATCTCCACCGGTGTTGCGTACCAGTGGGTAAGGATCTTGTAGGCTGTCTCTTGTGCTTTTGTGCTAATGGAACATTTGTGGGCCATTATGCAGGCTCTTTCCCACTGCTCCTCTGTTATATCCATATCTAGGGCCTCTGACCATCTCTCTCTGAACCTGTCCTTCGGGGCGCCGTCCGCCTGTTGTAGCCATTCATAGGCAGTAGAGGTGGTTTGGGGTACCTGTTCCCCTTTTAGGCACACCGACTCCATCACTGTGAGGTCTCTGGTGAATTGTTCCCTCCTTGTGGTCTTGTTAGTGTATGAGCGTAATTGAAAGTAAATCCAGAGGGGTAGGGAGGGTATATGGTTATCCGTTTTAAAGTCTACATAATCTTTCATGACTCCACCGCTGAAGCAATGTAGGGTAAGGGGTAAGGAGTGGTGGGTGATCGTCGCTTTGTTGGAGCAGTCTGTTTCCTATGCCTGGTGGGAAGTCGGGATTGTCTGACAGTGGGGTCAAAGGACCCGCTGAGTAAAAGGTTTTATTTCGTTTGGACAGAAGGTGGAAGATGTCCAAGGAGGTCCCTATTAGAGTGTTTTTTCAGACCCTTTGGGTACTTGTGAGGGGTGATCCATGGCGAAAATTTCAAGGGGATCGGGCTGGAGTCGTTTTCGAGTGTCACCCAATCTTTTGTGTCCGTGTGACAGTGCCAGTCTAGTATTCTCGCTATGTGTGTGGCGTGATATTATGTTTTGTAGTCCGGGACACCTAGCCCTCCCTGTGCTTTAGCCCTTGTAAGTAGTGAGAACTTAATGCGGGGTGTTTTGTGTCCCCATATAAATCTCATTTGGGTGGCCTGGAGTGATCTAAAGAAGCTCTGTGGGATTCTTATGGGTAGAGTATGCAAAAGGTACAATACTTTTGGTAAGATGGTCATTTTACATATAGCTGCTCTGCCAAACCAAGAAAAGGGTTTGGTATGCCACCGTCTGAGATCCTCCTCGATTGATCCGAGCAGGGGGATAAAATTGGATGCGAATATGTCAGCTATCTTTGGTGTCAGCCAGGTTCCCAGATATTTGATTGCCTTGGTGACCCATTTAAAGGGGCTGTTTTCTCTGGCAGCCCTAAGCGAGGAGTCTGGGAGTGTGATGTTTAAAGCTTCTGACTTGGTGTAGTTTATTTTGAGGTTGGACATATAACTATAAGTTTTGAATTCCTTCATGAGGGAGGGGATTGAGATGTGGGGGTCTGTTAGGAAAAACGCAAGGTCATCAGCATACGCTGCTATTTTATATTCTCTACTCCCTACATTGAAGCCATGTATTGAGCGGTTGGCTAGGATTTTCCTAATAAAAGGTTCTAGAGTGATAATGAATAGGATTGGGGAGAGCGGGCAGCCTTGTCTGGTCCCGTTCTTTATGTCGACTTTGTTTGACAGCGAGCCATTGATTTTCAGCCTAGCTGACGGGTTTTGGTAAAGGGAGGAAATCCAATTGAGCATCCTTGAGCCTAAACTGACATGTTTGCAAACTTCAAACATGTAGTCCCAGGCTACTCGATCGAAGGCCTTCTCCGCGTCGGTGGACAGGAGAAGACCCTCGATCTTTCGCTCCCGGGCAGTGTGGATCAGGTTGAGAGCCTTGGTGACATTGTCTCTGGCTTCTCTTCCCGGCATGAAGCCTGCCTGGGCTGGGCCAATCAGTTTGTGCAACAGGGGTTTCAATCTTGTGGAGATAATTTTTGCCATGAGTTTAACGTCAATGTTCAGTAGTGAAATTGGCCTGTAGCTGGAGCATTGTGTCGGGTCTTTGTCGGGTTTTGGAATCACCGCAATATTAGCTGAGAGAAAATCAGGGGGTACCGATCGTCCGTCTGCAAGTGAGTTTAGAGCATTCTGTAGATGGGGGGTCAGTGTGTCAGTGAAGGTTTTATAGTAAATAGCTGTATAGCCATCTGGGCCTGGGCTTTTATTAGTCTTTAATTCCTTGATAGCTAGTTTGATTTCTGACTGTTCTATGGGACTGTCTATGTCCGAGGAATCCTCTCTTTGTAATGAGGGCAGGTCTGAGTCTTTAAGGAAGTCTTGAATTATCTGTTGTCTTGTACCTTTAAGTTCCGGGGGCCTGTGTGACGGGGGTAGGTTATAGAGTTTGTTGTAGTAATCTTGAAAGTGCTGGGCTATCTTGTCCGTTGTCCTATCTAGGTTGCCTATTGAGTTTCTAATACCTGGAATTGTGTTTCTGGCTGACGTTTCTTTTAAGGCTCTCGCTAGCATCTGGCCCGCCTTGTCGCCCTGCTCGTAGTAGACCTTCTTCCTAAAAAAGAGGATGCGTTTGGTCTTGACTTCCAATAATTGTCTGAACGCTTTCCTCGACTCAAGGAGCTCTGTGGCTGAGTGGACAGACAACGATTGTTTGTGGAGCGTCTCTAAGGTTTTGATTTTTTGTGATAGCGTATGGGCCTCCATGTCCCTCGCTCTTTTCTTTTGGGCTCCCATACTCATCAACAGACCTCTAATGTTGCATTTGTGGGCCTCCCAAATATTTAATGGTGATACATCAGGGGTTACGTTTGTGGCAAAGAAGTCTTTCAAGGCTGTCTGTATTTGGGGCAGTAGGGCTGGGTCCGTCAGAAGCGAGGAGTTTAATCTCCATTGTGAGGCACCTTTATTGCCAGTGCTTAAGTCAAAGTCCAATGATATGGGGGAGTGGTCAGAAATTGATTGAATCCCTATGTTGGCCTCCAAGACTGAGTGGAGGTCCTTTTGTGTGATGAATAGGTAGTCAATCCTAGAATGGCGGTTGTGTGGAATTGAGAAAAAGGAGAAGTCCTTTTCGTCAGGGTGTAGGTATCGCCAGGTGTCTACAAGGTCTAGTGAGTGTAATGCCTCGTACACACGTACGGACTTTTGCCGGCGGACCTAAGTCCAGCGGACAATCCGCTTGAATTTCCGGCTAGGTCCGCTGGACTTTCCGAGGGTGTGGACTTGCCCACACACGCACGGACTTGTCCAGCGGATAATCCGCCGGCCAAAAGTCCGCGGGACTTTTGAAAATGAACGGACTTGCCCACACACGGAGCAGTCCGTTCATTTCGAACGTAACTTCAGTTACGTAGCTAGCGTAGGCAGTAAAATGCCGCCGCGCTAGCTCCGCAAGCTGGCATGGATTTAAAGGGAATCCCCACGCCGAAAAAACGGCGTGGGGGTTCCCCCCAAATCCATGTCAGACCCTCATCCGAGCACGCAGCCTGGCAGGCCAGGAAAGGGGTGGGGACGAACGAGCGCCCCCCCCCCTCCTGAGCCGTACCAGGCCGCGTGCCCTCAACATGGGGGGTGCCCTGGGGAAAGGGGGGCCGTGCGCCCCCCCACCCCAAAGCACCTTGTCCCCATGTTGATGAGGACAAGGGCCTCTTCCCGACAACCCTGGCCGTTGGTTGTCGGGGTCTGCGGGCGGGGGCTTATCGGAATCTGGGAACCCCCTTTAATAAGGGGGCCCCCAGATACCGGCCCCCCACCCTATGTGAATGAGTATGGGGTACGATGTACCCCTACCCATTCACCTAAGGTGTAAAATGTAAAGTAAAAAAAAAACACACACACTTTTGAAAAAATAGTTTATTGCACTGCTCCGGGGGTCTTCTTCCGTCTTGGGGGTCTTCTCGCCGGACTCCCCCGCCATTTACCAAGCTCTTTTACCGAGCGAGGGGAGTCCGGCTACCTTCTTCGTCGTCGCCGCCGTCTGGGGGTCTCGATCCGCCTTCGGGGGTCTTCTTCCGTCTTGGGGGTCTTCTCGCCGGACTCCTCCCCTCTCTTCTGCTCTTTTACCTAGCTCTTTCACGAGGGGAGGTGTCCGGCTACCTTCTTCGTCGTCGCCGCCGTCGTCTGGGGGTCTCGATCCGCCTTCGGGGGTCTTCCGGGGGTCTCTTCTGTTCTTGCGGCGGTCGTCGTCTTCCGCGTCGCCGGCGCCTTCTTCTTCTTGTCCTTCTTCTTGTTCTTCTTGTTCTTCTTCTTCTTCCGATGTTGACCCGACGCTCTCTCTGCCCGGAATGCCTGTGCCGCTCTGAGCTCGGACTTATATAGGGACATGGGCGACAGGGTCACATGCACATGTCACATGGTGACCCCGCCCCCTTGTGTTGTCACAGTCCCGGAGGATGCTGGGACTGTGACATCGCAAGGGGGCGGGGGTCACCATGTGACATGAACATGTGACCCTGTCGCCCATGTCCCTATATAAGTCCGAGCTCAGAGCGGCACAGGCATTCCGGGCAGAGAGAGCGTCGGGTCAACATCGGAAGAAGAAGAAGAACAAGAAGAACAAGAAGAAGGACAAGAAGAAGAAGGCGCCGGCGGCGCGGAAGACGACGACCGCCGCAAGAACAGAAGAGACCCCCGGAAGACCCCCGAAGGCGGATCGAGACCCCCAGACGACGGCGGCGACGACGAAGAAGGTAGCCGGACACCTCCCCTCGTGAAAGAGCTAGGTAAAAGAGCAGAAGAGAGGGGAGGAGTCCGGCGAGAAGACCCCCAAGACGGAAGAAGACCCCCGAAGGCGGATCGAGACCCCCAGACGGCGGCGACGACGAAGAAGGTAGCCGGACTCCCCTCGCTCGGTAAAAGAGCTTGGTAAATGGCGGGGGAGTCCGGCGAGAAGACCCCAAGACGGAAGAAGACCCCCGGAGCAGTGCAATAAACTATTTTTTCAAAAGTGTGGGTGTTTTTTTTACTTTACATTTTACACCTTAGGTGAATGGGTAGGGGTACATCGTACCCCATACTCATTCACATAGGGTGGGGGGCCGGTATCTGGGGGCCCCCTTATTAAAGGGGGTTCCCAGATTCCGATAAGCCCCCGCCCGCAGACCCCGACAACCAACGGCCAGGGTTGTCGGGAAGAGGCCCTTGTCCTCATCAACATGGGGACAAGGTGCTTTGGGGTGGGGGGGCCGCACGGCCCCCCTTTCCCCAGGGCACCCCCCATGTTGAGGGCACGCGGCCTGGTCCGGCTCAGGAGGGGGGGGGGGCGCTCGTTCGTCCCCACCCCTTTCCTGGCCTGCCAGGCTGCGTGCTCGGATGAGGGTCTGACATGGATTTGGGGGAACCCCCACGCCGTTTTTTCGGCGTGGGGATTCCCTTTAAATCCATGCCAGCTCGCGGAGCTAGCGCGGCGGCAGTAACTGCCTACGCTAGCTACGTAACCTGAAGTCACGTGCTAAATGAACGGACTTGCCGATGAGCGGCAAGTCCGTTCATTTCAAAAGTCCCGCGGACTTGCCCACTAACGGCGGGATTGTCCGCTGGACTTCCAAGTCCAGCGGATAATTTGAGAACAAAACCTGAAACTTTAGTCCGCCGTACTTTGGCGCCAAAAAGTCCGCCGGCGCCCACACACGAGGGGATTATCCTCTGGACTTCAGTCCAGAGGATAATCCCGCGGGATTGTCCCTTCGTGTGTACGCGGCCTATGAGTTGTTTGATCTGTTTTAGGATTCTGTATGTTATGGATGTTTTCCCTGAGGACGTGTCCAGTAGTGGGTCTAAGGGGATGTTAAAATCTCCACCCAGGATTAAGCGCCCGACGCTAAAGCCCAATAGTTCCTTCACCAGTTTCCTGCAGAAGGTGACATGTCCTGTGTTGGGGAAGTATACGTTGGCCAATGTGATGGGTACCCCCGAGAGGGAACCTCTAAGGAAAATGTATCTCCCTCCCGTATCCGTCAGTTTGTCTGTGATTTCGAAGGAGGCATCTCTACTGAGTAGAATGGAGACCCCCTTGAACTTAGAGGCGTCATTTGTAGAATGATGCGCCTCTGTAAAGTAGGAGTCGGTGAGCCTAGGGATATTGTGTGTCTTAAAATGTGTTTCCTGTAGGAAAATAATCTTGGGCTTACCCTTTTTGAGTTCGCGGAGCAAGGTGGTGCGTTTCTCAGGTACATTCAAACCATGTACATTGTGGGACACCAGTTTCGGTGATCTGCCTAGCGCCGAGTACGCCATTGGACAGGTCCAGAGAGAGACGCCGGCCCACACCTGTAAAGCCCCATACACACGGTCGGATTTTCGCATGGATTCTGTCCGATCGGACAATGTTGTTGAAAAATCCGACCGTGTGTATGCACCATCGGACAGTGTACGTCGGATTGTCCGACGGACAAAGTCCTATCTCCTGCTGGATAGATTTTTTGACAACACGGTCCGATCACACCAAATCCGATCGTGTGTAGCGTTGTCCGACGGACAAAGTGAAGAAATTCTGTGACGGAAGCGCTCGGTCAGGTAAAACTACCTTTCCTAATCGACACAGCACATTCGTCACGCTGCAATGTTAAAATGTCTTTAACCACTTTCAGACCGGACCAAGGACCAGGCCCCTTTTTGCGATTCGGCACTGCGTCGCTTTAACTGACAATTGCGCGGTCGTGCGACGTGGCTCCCAAACAAAATTGACGTCCTTTTTTTCCCACAAATAGAGCTTTCTTTTGGTGGTATTTGATCGCCCCTGCGGTTTTTATTTTTTGCGCTATAAACAAAAATAGAGCGACAATTTTGAAAAAAATGCATTATTTTTTATTTTTTGCTATAATAAATATCCCCCAAAAATATATAAAAAAACATTTTTTTTCCTCAGTTTAGGCCGATACGTATTCTTCTACATATTTTTGGTAAAAAAAATCGCAATAAGCGATTATTGATCGGTTTGCGCAGAAGTTATAGCGTTTACAAGATAGGGGATAGTTTTATAGCATTTTTATTAATAATTTTTTTTTTATTATTAATGGCGGAGATCTGCGATTTTTTTTGTGACTGCGACATTATGGCGGACACATCGGACATTTTTGACACATTTTTGGGACCATTGTCATTTTTACAGCAATTAATGCATTTAAATGCATTGATTTCTGTATAAATGACACTGGCAGTTTAGGAGTTAACCACAAGGTGGCAGTGTAGGGGTTAAGTAGGCCTAGGGGTGTTTTTTTTACTGTGGGGGCGCGTGGCTGTCAGCTAGTGAATGCTGATCTCTGCTCCAATCACAGGGAGCAGAGATCGGCGTCACTAGTTGCTAGGCAGAACGGGGAGATGCTGTTTATCTCGGCATCTCCCCGTTTTAGCCGCTCCGTGAGACGATCGCGGGAGTCCCCGCGGCGATCTTAGTTCTTTACAATGCAAGAAGAATACATGTTTTAGCTGCTCCTATTCACCCGCACTTCTCACAAACTTAGTTCTTTATTTCTACACTACATGTTTATTTTTACTCAGATCGTAAAAGAATCTTTGTTATATTTTTAGCATGATTTGTCTTTTTTTTTTGTTTTTTTTTGGAAGACATATTTGAAGGAGTTTTTTTTTTTTTTTTTTTTGGAGGGGGGTTGTGTGTCTAAAATTAGCAAAAACACATTATTAACATTTGTATTTGTTGCTTAAATTTACTATGAGTTTGTTGGTTGTTGGTGCCCCTTGTTAATAATACTTTATGATTAGTGAAATGTACCTGCCTACTCACAAATAAACTGTCATTGTAGAAAAGTAAAACACAATAGGCAATGATTATTTCAAATCAAAAAGACCTTTATTTCCGTCTCAGCAACAAAACAAAGAGGAACGCAGCCATGGTGAAACTTGGGGAATTTGCAAAGCCTTGGACCCCCACGGCAACCATCATTTTTCAAGCTTAGAAAATTGGGGGCCTGAGGAGTACGTATATTAAGGGGAGTGCAATCTGGTCCTGAAGTCCAAAACATCCGGAACTGCAGCAGATGCCATCTAGGTCCCCAGGCTCTGGTACTACGAGAGGCTCCATCTTCTCTCAGATCAGACTGAATCCAGGTCGTCATCTCAGGTCTTCCTTCCACGCTTCCTTGCACGCTGTGGCTGTCGTGCTGGTGGGGTGGCAGAAGGAGAAGGAGGAGGAGGCGGAGCATGGTCACTATGGCAAACATGTGTGAGTGGGGTCATCTCCCCAGCCATACCCATATTTAGGACCTTGAGGATGAGCCCCTCACACATGTTGCGTTGCCCCACCTCCATACCCTTCATTTTAGTGACAACCACGGAGCCAAAGGTCTCCTCGTCGGTGGGTGTGGCATGTAGGGAGGCTGAAGCCTCTCTGATCATCCGGAGCGCTGACTCTCCCGCATCACCCCCCCTTCTCGCCCTTCTGTAGGGAAGGCGGAGGGGAGGGATTTGGGAGTCAGTCAGGCTCCGAGGCCTAGCCCCCTCTTGGCTGCCACTACCCACCTCTTGGCTGCCACTAACCCCTTCCTCCTCCTGACTGCCACATTCCACAGCCTCCTCCTGGCTGAGGTCTTCCTGTGTATGAAAAAGGGACATAGTTTCAGTTATTTGTTCATCAAACACACACAATTTTCATCTAGTGACTGTTGCAAAATGTTTACAAATAGAAAACCATACAATTCTCAGCCCTGCAGTTTAGATTCTTGCCCCAAATGTCTCCAACACTACTGTCTGTTGATATGTCAAACACGTTAGGAACTAAGCAATTGGGGATCCTGAATTCAGTGAACATCATTCCTTTTTCACAAAAATGGTTCCCAAACTACTATACCTGGAACAAGCTGGGCTCCTCCACCTCGTCCAGACTGGAAGGCCCAGGTTGCTCCTCGGAAGCCTCATCAGGGGTGGCCTGCACGCAAGGAAGCGTGGAAGGAGGAGTCGAGAGTGACTCCGTGACATCAGCCTGGTCTTTGAGAAAATGGAGACTGTCATAGTACCAGAGCTTGGGGGCATAGACCTCATCTGCTGCAGTTGCAGTTTCTTCAGACTTCAGGACCTTCTTGCGCTCCCTGATATACGCACTCCTCAGGCTGCCAATTTTCTTTCTTATATCATCAACAGTTGCCGTGGGGAACCTTGGCTTTACAAATTCCACAAGTTCCAGCAGGGCTGCGTACCTCTTTGTTTTCATGCCGTAATGGGGGTGTTTGGCCTGCCATAAAACGGGAAATTCCCTGTATTTCTGAAAGGAAGAGGGGGAGAAAACTCACGTCGTTGAATCCCTGCATAATCTCTGCAAGACACAACACCACACAAAACACTATAAATTATGTCAGGCTAAACTCTCCTAATCTTCTCCATAAAGAAGCCTCAAGGTCGAATCAGTCTAGGCTAGTTATGTACCAACGTCAAATTGTACCTTCGTTTATAGCGATCGTCTCGTGCGTGAGCTTTCTCTCCCCCTCGTCTCCCAGATCGTGGCTACGACACAGGCGTGTGACGTTTTATATACAGTGCGCATGCGTCAAACTCCGCCCGCCTCTGACGATCTTTCTCGTCTATTCCCCACCCCTTCTCTTTACGGCGCAGTGGGGAGAGCACATGGCGGGGACACAGCAGGTGCGCCCGAAATATCCCACCAGCGAGGAGGAGGACGAGGAAAGTCCGGAGGCAGAAACGTCCCGATCCCGGAGCCTGAAATTCAAGGCCTCCAATATGTCATTTGGAGAAATGTTGGAGATGGTGGACATATTAAAGAGGAGCGACTATGATGGGAAGTATGGGCCTTACCTCAACCCCAATGTCCGCAAGGCCAAGATCATGTCTAAAGTTGTGAGGAGGCTGTACAATCATTTTGGGGTACAACGATCCAAGGAGCAACTGAGGAAACGCTGGTCAGACCTGAAACTGAGGGAGGCCGATCAGTACAGAAAGATCAAGCGAGTTCTTCAAAAAAGTAAGTAGTTGTGTTTTGTGTTTGATTTCTTGCTTGCATACTGCTCCATGTGTTTGGATTTTTACAAAGTTGTACATTCCAAAATGGCCACTTTCAGGTTCGTCTGTGCATTCGATCGTACTCAACCTCGATCTTTCTGCCACTGTCATGTTTGTGTGTGTGTGTTTATTCGATCGTACTCAACCTCGATCGTTCGGCCACTTATAATACGATGTTTTTTGTTTTTTGGGGGAAAGGAAGTTTGTTCGCTCTAGAAATGTCATCAAGACTGTCCAGCCAATTTATTCAATGTAAAGGAGACGTCACCCAGTAGCTGTTTACCCATCTGGACTCTAGAGCACTAGTGCTGGAACACCTAAACTCATTTGTAACTGGACACCCAAAAATATAAGTTTAGGACCTTTACAAAGTGACTACATTCATGTTGGTGTCATTTGTAACTGGACACCCAAAAATATTGTCCCTCACTTTCAAGCAATGTTTGTCATTTCCTATTTCTGCCCTCAATAGATTGTGTTGCTAAATCTTCCTTTTGTACATTCTCATAGGGGAGCGAAAACTTGGGACGTCTGAGGAAACCCCAAAACCAACACCTCCCAAAAAAGGGGAAAGAGCAGAAGCAGAGGAGGAGGAGGAGGGAGGAAGGAGAGATCAGAGAAATTGGAGAACTTGTCACCACAACAGGTGAGTGTGGGAGAGTGTGGGAGAACTACTGGTAAGCTAATCAATGTATGGCTGCCTCATTTCCAAGACCCTATTTTTTTTTGTGTTTGGTTTTTAGGTGAAGTGGATGTTGTGGAAGAAAAATCGCACTTTACCACAGAGAGTGCCCACGTACTCATCGGGGAGATAATGGTCTGCAATAGAGATCTAGATTACATAAAGCAAAACATCAATGATGTTCAACAAAAATTGAAGAACATCATTGATGTTTTAGGAAAAATCTGAAAACGCACCAAGTAATTAACACACATTTGTGGCTGCTTCTGACCACATTTGCAAGTTAAGAACT
Source organism: Lithobates sylvaticus (assembly GCA_028564925.1). Classification (NCBI taxonomy): domain Eukaryota; kingdom Metazoa; phylum Chordata; class Amphibia; order Anura; family Ranidae; genus Lithobates; species Lithobates sylvaticus. The sequence continues at coordinate 83,978,270 of CM053037.1, forward strand.
GTGTGAAATTTGGAACATGCACACATTGTGTCCACATGTGCTAGCTCCCATCATGGTGGATGAATGACAACGTTTTTTTGGGGGTGCAACCACTTTACGAACTACTAAAGTGGTTGTGGTGAAGGGGTTGCACCCCCAAAAAACGTCCATTCTTCCCCATGATGGAAAATGGCACTTTTGAAGATTCCAGGCATGTGTTTTAACATATAATGACCATTTTCACACCCAAATTGTGTGCATGTTCTAAATTTCCACTTTCCAGGGGTGACCCCCCCATGTGATGAAGGCAAGATCAAACACACTTTGAACATATAGTCATGTCTGATCTTGTCTTCACTTTAGAAAGTTGAACTTTCCTAGTTCCTAGGTTCTGTTTTGCTCCATGCCTGGTTTTACAAAATGCGGAATGTTTGTAAACAATGTTGTAAATAACCAAGATGTTGTCAGTTTGGGCAAGAAGTTTGTAAACGCACTTGTGAATGTTTTGCAAGTAAACTTTTTTACTTTTCAAAATGTGTGGCTTCCTTATTTAAAAAACAAAATGCATTATGTATGTCAAATGTAAAGGATTTGGGGGGCAATGGGTGTTATTTACTAAAGGCAAGTCCAGTTTGCACTGCAAGTTTCTTTTCAAGGGCACTTTTTCACTGCACTTGTAGAGCATAGTGGATTTGACTTATGTAAATGACACCCACAGTGCTTTGTACGAAAACACGGAGCACAGCATTTTTGTGAATACACACATGTCTGACCTGGTGATGAAAAGGAGTATTTTGGGTGTCAGTTATGCACTACAAACCTTCTCTAGACCAAAGATTAGGTATCAAACACACAACATGAGAAGAATCTTTTTGGGAAGAAGAGATTGTTACCTCCTTTTGCCCAGAAAGTGCATTCCCACTGTCGAAGGCAAAGGGAAAAAATTTCAAGGTAAAATAAGCTAAAAAGAATACGGAAATGACAAGAAATCATAGGTTGTTTGAAAAATAATATTTATTTAAAAATGCCTCTCACACATCGTCAGGCAGAGCAATGGCCCCCCTACCCACAAAGTAGTCCATATATTGCTCGCGGACCGCGCGGGCATTTAGAGGGGGCAAGCCTGGACGTGCCACTTGAAGGGCTGTGAGGTCAGCATTTGGAGGGCCCTCCACATCTGGGCCAACGGCCACCACATAGTTCCTGTTATGTCTTTTGAGGAAGTTGTGCAATATGCAACAGGCAAGAACTATGTGGTTCAGTTTGTATTCCGCCAAGTTAATTGCCGTCAAGAACAGGCGGAAGCGTCTGGCCAGGATGCCAAAAGTGTTCTCCACAACTCTTCGGGCTCTGGACAGCCTGTAGTTGAAGACCCTCTGGTCTGGGGTGAGGGTCCTCATCGGGAACGGCCTCATCAGATGGGGAGTCAACGCAAACGCTTCATCTGCGACAAAGACAAAGGGGAGTCCTTCTGCATTCTCCTCTGGAGGTGGCAAGCACAGACTGCCACTTTGGAGACACCAGTAGAACTCCGAGATCCGGCCGTTCATCCCCCACGTCCACATACATAAACTCATATGTCGCCGACACCACCGCCAACATCACTACACTATTAAACCCCTTATAATTATAATAGTAGGACCCAGAGTTGGGCGGTGGGACGATTCGGACGTGTTTCCCATCAATTGCCCCTCCGCAGTTAGGAAAGTCCCAACGGCTGGCAAAGTGGGAGGCCACAGTCTGCCATTCCTGTGGCGTGGAAGGGAACTGTGGAGTGAAACCAGAAAAAAAAATTAGTCACTTTGCACATAAACATTGCAAGCAGATTAGACAATCAACATCTTGGAACAAGAGCATTGTTTAAAATTGGAGGCTGGAAAGTATTTGCACAGAAAAGTAGAGGCTCCCCTTCACAGATTAATCACCCCCCATCAATCCCCCCACTTCTGATGGGCCATTGGCAATAACTAGGGTTTTGGGGGGGGGGGGGGGGGGTGTTGGACAGGTAACCCTCTGCACTTCATTAAATGGCAAATGGCTCAATAATGTGTGCTAGTTTGGCCAGACCCTCTGTACTTAACACTATTGGCAGCCCCCAGGAAAGCTAAAATAACATTTCAAACCCCCCCCCCCCCCCCCCCCCCCCCCCCCCCCCCCCCCCCCAAAAAAAAGGAAAGCACATTGTGACATTCTGCAATTACCTAGCAAGCTAATAGGAGGGAAAGAACACAAAAAAATAGGAAATGGAAAGTATGGAGGCAGCCCCTTGCACTACATGCTTTGCAGAATTCATCCCTAAAGATGCCCACTATAAAGAGGTAGGTATATAGTGTGTATTGACCTTGGGAAAGCCAGCAGATAGAGGATTGGTACCATGGTACCATCTGACAGAGCAGTTGGGGGAGGGGGTTCCTAATGAGTTTGCCCCCCCCCCCCCACAAAAAAAATTAAAAAGGGGCTCTACATGAAGTAAACCACACAGCAAACATTAGTGCATATTTTAGGGGGTGTTTGGGGGCAAACAATACTATGCAGCAGACAAAAGACATTGCTTAAGTGACTAGGCCATAGGTGTCTATTGGGGCAGAAGAGCATGCTGGGGAGGTAAGTGAAGGGAAAAATGCATGAAGGAGAAAAGGGGCACAGCATATTAGAGCATATTGCAATCATGGTAATTAGGGAAGGAGGTCAAAAATACAAGACATTAGCAAACAGAGCATACATAGAAGGAAATAGTAAAGGAGAAATGTTACCTTAATATAGTCCTCCTGCAGGACCTCGATGATGGCAGAACAGGTCTCTGGAATAATGATTCCCAGGGCCTGGGGAGAGATACCTGAAGAGAACTTCAAATCCTGAAGACTTCTCCCTGTCGCCAAGTACCTCAACGTGGCAACAAGCCTCTGCTCCGGAGTAATGGCTTGTCTCATGCAGGTATCCTGCCGGCTGATAAAAGGGGTCAGCAAAGCCAAAAGACGGTGAAAATCGGGGTCCGTCATCCGGAGAAAGTTCCTGAAATCATCAGGATTATTCTCCCGGATCTCACGAAGCAAAGGCATGTGCGAGAACTGATCACGCTGAAGCAACCAATTCTTGGTCCACATACTCCTCGTCACTCTGTTCATGGACGGGTCTTGGGTCAAAGCTAAAAGCCCGACACCAATTCCGCGTACAGCACGAACTCGGCGACGAGTACGCATGGGAAACATCGCTCACAAGGTCACAAAAGGTCGGCTGGTCAGAACGGACAAACAGAAAGCACCGATAAACAGCAAGGCCTGAAAGAACGAAATGAATACCAGAAACGAGCAGACAATAAGCAGTGCAAATCAAAGCGTCCTATATCAAGATATAGGCCGCAATGACCAACAAATGCGAACTGACTACACGCACTAATAAACAGATACGCACGACAAGCACAAACTGAGGAGCAGTAACGATCTGAGTCAGAAAACTGAGAAGCGCGAATCTTAAGTCACCAAACTTCGACTAACTCGCGATAAACACGGGATCAGCAGGAGGAGCCCAACGGGTGCCTGACGTGGTGCTGAACTTCCCTTTTCTAGTCTTGTGGAAGACGACTTACGTCACGACGTTCTTGCAGACCGGATATTCCGACAACGTTGTCCGACCGTGTGTACGCAACAACAACATCGGACAAAGTACGACGGACAGGATCCGACCGACCTGGTCCGGGGATAATCCGACCGTGTGTATGGGGCTTAAGTAAAACTCGGAGCAAATATGAGAGGCCTACAAAGGATAGGTTTATTTATCAGATATGTCACTAAGTATATCAAAAGTGTATCAAAAGGGGACAGACCGATTAGAGGCGGTAGGAAAAAGGAAAGAGGTTAGGAGATAATAGAGAAGGGAGAGTCAAGGTAAACGGCTCACCGAAACAGTCGAGCCGTCCAGGTGAGCCCTGCAGTTACGTCTCGATGAGGATGGTATTCCTCAAATGAGTACGTTAAAATATTTGGGTGAACCTGGGAGGCCTCGCAAGCCGAGGGGCAGCTACCAGGTGTTAATCAGGTATGAACAAAGGGTACACAGTGAGAGTGGAGGGGCCAGACCCAGGCCCTCCATCTGCCCATGAATAGTGCCAAGGTAATTTGACTTTTCTACCTAAAAAGTACATAAATTTAGTCATTGTGATGAACTAAGCAAAACCCGTAAAAATAGAAAAACAAAAAGAGAACACAAAGAGGAACAAAAACAGAACCTAGAGGGTCGGGCTACTGAGCATGACAATGTTAACAGCTACATCATTAGCGCACACATTTCCCAGGCAGGCTAGTGCGAATTTGGCAGGCAGTACTCTTATCCAATCAAAGGCGTTGTAAAAAGTAAACCTAAGGAAAAAATAAAAAGGGGTACAGTCGGGTGCTACGGCCGTATGTAGGCAAAACGACTGGTGTTAGCATAACCAGGGCAGGCAAGAACACAGATCTGGATTAGGGGTGACAGCCATAACAAGCAATCTTTCCCATCAAGTCTGCCAAGTGTGGTAGAACAGAGATCCATGTCCCTGGGGTTTTGTGTCCTTACCGCAGTCGATATGACCTTAGTCGTCGGTCGAGAGAGGTGCGTCTTTAATCCTTTGTGGTAAACATGTTAAAGTGCGTTAATTTCTGCAAGGTAACACAGTGCATTAGGGTGGGGTTGGGCCGGTATTAGACGGGCAGACGCCGGGCCCAGGGGAGCCGTGGAGTAAGGTTTAGGACATACCTGATGGTAAGCGTCTAGTCAGGATGGCCCAACCGGGGTGCGGTGTGTGCTGGGTCGATTCGGTGTAGAAATTCACGGGGTCAGCTGTGCCTGGGAGATGACGCGCGTTCGCGTTGGTGAGCAGGATGTACTGAGGTTAGTCATCGTAGGTTGCCCTCGAGGAGTGAGGTCTGCTGCGGGGTGTTCCGGGGCCCGTTGTATCGTGTCTGGACTGTCGCGATTTTTTTGCTTGGTACTTATCGGGTGAGACCAGAGGTGAATGTGGTGGACTTCTCTCTCTTGGGGGCACCACGAATTCTTGGTACCAGTCAGGCAGGTCGATTCGGCCCAAGTGCAGGGAGTCGCAGAATTCTGGCAGGTCGTTCGGCGTACGTAGGAAATGTTGTCTGCCGTTGTGCGTCACCAGGAGGGCAAAGGGGAAGCGCCAGGTATAGCGTAGCTCCTTCTCTCGCAAGGCGTCCAGTAGGGGGCGCAAAGCTCTGCGGTTTCTGAGCATTATCTGTGATAAGTCCTGGAAGAGTTTTATGTTTTTGCCATTAAACACAATGTGGTTGTTCCTTCTTGCTTTGAACATTATCTCTTCTTTCAGGGCAAAATTTTTCAAACAGCAGATAATGTCACGCGGGGGTAACGTGTCAGGTCCCCTCGCTCTGAGGGCTCTGTGCGCCCGGACGAATTTAATTTCTGTGTCCTCCGGCCTTTCCAAAAGGCTGTTAAAAACTCTTTGGAGGACTGGGGAGATTTGTTCTGCTGCCACAGACTCGGGGATACCGCGTACCCTGATGTTGTTCCTCCTTCCCCTGTTGTCCAAATCCTCGAGGTGTCTATTCAATTCAATAAAGTGTATAGCATGTGAGTCAACCACCTCGTCCAGTCTACGTATGTCCCTGTCTCTACCTTTCCCCGCTGCCTCCACCGACGCCATTTTTTCAGTGAGAACTAGGAGGTTGGTCTTGAGGTCGGTAATAGCCGCTGAGAATGAGGCTTTTATGTCGGCTGCAAAGCCCGACATGTCAGCGTAGGTCAGGGGGTGATCTGAGCGGGCATTCCTCCTACCATTGTCTTCCAGCGCTGATTGGGAGTCCTCGGACATATACCCCTCGTGGTGCACCGGCGCCATCTTGCCCCCGGCCGAGATCTTCTGTAATGCCGCTTGGTTTTTGAAAAGGTCGGTAATGTTCCTCCCCGCGTGCGGTGCGGTAGAACGGCGGGACCGGGTGTGTTGGGTAGAGCGGGTCTGTTTGCTCATTCTAAGCTGAGTGTTGGTAGAAAAGGTGCTTAGGGCCTTGGGTCTGACGGAGCTCCTCTCCTATGCTGCCATCTCCGTTGCGCGCCAAGCCACGCCCCCTAATCAAATTGTATTAATTAAAAATTGTATTAATAAAAAAATATTTTTTGTATTAAAAATATATATATATATATATGTATAAAATATGTTTATAAGTATATAATTATCATAAAATAGTATGTATTTCGATTTCTTCATTTAAGCCATTGGGGGCAAGAGTGTCAAGGGTAAAAATCCAGAACGTTTTGCGTTCGCATAATTTTGTGAAGCGTTCTGCCTCAGATAGACTACCGGATATAGATTCAATAACCTACACCTGGAGGCCCACCGTTGATTAGTTATAAAACTCTAAAAAATGTCAAGGCACACTATATTTATCACTACCTAGTTCCGTTAAACGTCAGTGTTTGCCAAAGCGTTGCCTAAGAGGGCAAATGGTACGGCCCACATAAAGCATATTGCAAGGACACTTCAAACAATATACCACATAATTGCTTGAGCAATTATGAAATTGTTTAAAGGGATAAATGGTGCCCTTGTGACAGAAGTTTTTTTGGACATGACTAATAAAATGGCATGTTTTGCAGAGAGGTTTGTTGCACCTATACATTCCTATAAGTGGAATGAGGCAAAGCGGATTCTCTGTTCTTTTACCTTTTAATTTACTGGGTGCAATCTTATTCTTAAGGGTAAGAGCCCTTCTATATGTGACTTTAGGCCTCTCACTCAAGATAGAAGACAAATGGGGGTCCTGTTTTAAAGTGTAAGTAAAGTCCCATTTTGGACTTTCATCTACAGGTAAGCCTATAATGAGGCTTACCTGTAGGTAAAAAAAATATCTCCTAAACCTTTACGGTTTAGGAGATATTCCCCGTGCAATACGCCGCTGACTGCAGCGGCGCATGCGCACGGGAGATTCTCGGCTGAAAGGCCGGCAGAATACGAACCCTGCCGGGAGTGACGACATCGCGGCTCCAGCCACTCACAGCGCTGGAGTCGCGATACCCGGAAGACACGCCGAGGCAACATGTCAGCGACCTCGGCGTGGACCAGGTGAGTTACCGACGCCTCGTTCTAAGGTAAGTATTTCATAATGAGCTAGTATGCGGTGCATACTAGCTCATTATGCCTTTTCCCTTACAGGTGTCTAAAAAAAAAAAAAACATGTCAGCGGGTTTACTACCGCTTTAAGATGTTCCAATGCTTTCCTAAAATATGTTCAATTTTTTTGTATTGTTTGTTGAAGCCTGTGATAAACCGTACAATGGGTGCCTCAGCTAGTTTGACAACCTTGGGTTTCTTGCCAGGAAGGAATGTATTATAAGCCTGTTCAATCAGTTGTGGGGGGTAGCCTTTTTCTAAAAACTTGTTCTTGAGGTGTGCACTCTGTGATATATAATCACAATCTCTGGTGCAATTTTGTCTCAACCTGCAAAACTGTTCTTTTGGGATATTGTTGACCCACAGAGGGTGGTGACAGCTCTCATAATGCAGGTATGAGTTTCCAGCGGTAGGTTTAGTGTAGTTTCGGGCAAAAATATTATTGCCGTCATGATTAAGCTCCAAGTCAAGGAACGCCAGATTTTCCTTACTCCATACTATGGAAAAAGATAAACCCATACTATTGGCATTACAATGAGAGACGAAATCGTCCACCTGGGACGAAGTACCATCCCAGATGATCACGATATCGTCTATATAACGACAGAAAAATACTACGTGTTGGGCAAAAGGGTTATTATTCCAAATATATTGATTTTCCCACAGGCCCATGGTAAGGTTTGCATAGGACGGAGCGAAATTGGCTCCCATTGCTGTGCCATGGGTCTGCAGGTAAAATTGGTCTTCAAACTGAAAATAATTGTGTGTGAGGCAAAATGAAGTAGTCTCTAGAATGAAAGAGGCCTGTCTCATGTTGAAGCAGAGGGTCCAAAGTTAGAAAATGCTGTACCGCCAACAAATCAACTTCATGCGGGATAGAGGTATAGAGGGAATTCACATCCAAAGATAACCAGGAATAATTATCATTCCAACTATATGGTGAGAGGAGATTCAAAAGGTGTATGGAGTCACGGATATATGACTCCAAGCCTTGAGCCAGAGGTTGTAGGAACGAGTCGATGTTGTAAAGCGCTGCGCAAACTGTCGGCGCTATATAAATCCTGTATAATATAGTAATAATAATGTAAAGGGAAAAACCACTACTGACACTGTTCATAGAAGCTACAATGGGCCAGCCTGGTGGTTGGGATGCATCCTTATGTATTTTAGGCAGAATATAAAAGTATGGCGTATTATAAAAATCTTTGCGCAAGAAAGCTGCCTCTTTTTTATCAAAAATCTAATCAGTAAGGGCTTTGGTGATTAAGGTATCTGCTTCAATGTGGAAAGTAGATAGGGGGTCACTGGATAATTTTTTGTAAGTCTTAGTATCCGAGAGTAATCTGGTGGCCTCGGCTATATAACTTATGCGGTCTTGGATAACAGTTCCACCACCCTTATCCGCAGGTTTAATAATAAGGTCTGGATTATCCAGAAAGCGTTTGAGACGTTTTCTCTCCAGTGTCAGTGGACAGTGTCAGTGGACAGTGTCAGTGGGGCAGTGGACGGTGTCAGTAGAGCAGTGGATGGTGTCAATGGGGCAGAGGACGGTGTCAGTGGTCGGTGTCAGTGGGGCAGTGGACGGTGTCAGTAGGGCAGTGGACGATGTCAGTAGGGCAGTGGACGGCGTCGGTGGGGCAGTGGATGGCGTCGGTGGGGCAGTGGACAGTGTCAGTGGGGCAGTGTCAGTGGACGGTGTCAGTGGGGCAGTTGTCGGTGTCAGTGGTCCTGGGGCTCTGGACCGTGTCAGTATGGGGGGGGCAGTTGTAATGTCAGTTGTTTTTTATTTTTCAATTTCATTTTTTTCAATTTTTTTTATCAGCCCTGTTGTGGGCTTTGGTGACATGTCAGGGGTACAAACAGAGACCCTGACATCTCCCATTTGAGACAGAGAAAGGATAGAGGGCACAGATTCCCCAGTCCTTTCTCTGCACTCAAGATGAATGGAGAGAAGACAGTAGACATGTGCAATTAGTTTCGTTTTAATTTGTTTTCCGTTAAAATTCGTTATATTCGTTCATTCGTTATCGTAATGATCCGCTAAAAATTTTAACGAATTATCGAATCGAACGAATATGAAAAACAACAAAAATCCGAAATAACGAAAATCAAAATGAACGAAAAAATTTGTAACTTTTTTTTTTTTTGATTCGTGATTTTCAGTGTCTCTTACAATGGCTCTTACAATGGCTCTTACAATGGCGCTGCTTAACGTGCTTCAAATTCGTACATTCGTAACTTTTTTTTTTTTTTTGCGATTCGTTATTTTCCGTGTCTCTTACAATGGCGCTGCTTAACGTGCTTCGAATGGATTGAACGAAAAAATTCGTACATTCGTACCTTTTTTTTTTCGATTCGTAATTTTCCGTGTCTCTTACAATGTAATAATAGCATACACATTACATAAAATTATGAATTATGCTCCGATTACGAATCTACGAAAACAATGTTACGAAAGTACGAATAAATCAATCTTACGAAAGTACGAATGTAACTAAATCTACGAAAATACGAATGCGTCCGAATTTCGAATAAACAAAAATTAAACTAACGGAAAAACGAATCAACGAAAAAATAACTCTTCCGAAAATACGAATCGTTACGAATACGAACACCGACGACTTACGAATTTACGAATCACTACGAATACGAACACCTGTGACTTACGAAATTACGAATCGTTACGAATCAACGGAAACTAACAGAAACTAAACTAAACTAATTTTTCTATTGTGCACATGTCTAGAAGACAGCGGCTTCTCTCCATTCAAACACTGAGCAGAGGAACACACAGGTTACTCTGCTCAGTTATCACAGGACACAGGATCAATCGGTAACGAACGCTCTGTGTCCCATTCAGAAAAGAGCCGATATGTCAAATGACATAACAGAACTTTTCTCCGCTCTCCATCCTGACAGATCCCCCGTGCCCCCCCCAAGCCCGCGGGAGAGGAGAAAAAAGCCGGCGGCTGCCGGGGACGAGGGGGGCGCAGGATGAAGACACGAGGGGGGCAGAGGATGAAGACACGGCGGGGGGGGCAGAGGATGAAGACACGGTGGGGGGTACGAGGGGGGGGGGCAGAGGATGAATACACGGTGGGGGGGAATGACATCGGGGAGGAGGAGAACAGGGTGAACGAGGAGCAGAAAGACACAGGGGGCAGGGGATGATCGGTGCAATGGGACAGCTGTGAGCACTGATCCCCCCTGCATGGCTTTTCAGGTGAAAGCCTCTGGGAGGAAGGATAAGAAGATGATGAAAAGCATGTGGGGGGGGGCGTGGCCTGGACATGGCTGAATAGAGACGTGTTCTCCTGAGCTCCCGGCCGTCTCCAGCTTACCCTGCATTTTAGACCACTTTCCTGAGCACTATGCACACCGCAAAGAGAAAGAATACCAAAAAGAACAACAAGCCACCAAAACCTGCTTCTCAGACCCCATCATCTGGAGAAATCAGACGGTTATTCCTACTATCACAGCTCGGCTCGCCGGAACTTAAGATGGCGGCGCCACGTGCGGAAGAAACAGACAGTGGGTCAACGTGCCCCTCTCCCTGCCCGGCCGCCGGACCGCACTCCTCTGATACTTATGAGGACTTCCCGACGGACACCCGGTACGAGGAAGGGGAACCCTCACAGGCACACTTCCAGACAGGCAGAGTGGACCCGAAGCTGCGGGCACTATTGCAAGCTCTGCCTACCAAGGCAGATATCGCAGCACTGATTTGCTCGGTGGAAGAAGCACACCGCAAAGAAATAAAACAAGTTAGAACGGACATCACCGCTCTTACCACCAGATTGGAGTCCAGGGAATCCTCCCTAGCAGCAATGGAGAGGCGAATCACTTCGGTGGAAAGAGCCCAGGAGACCCAAGCAGAGACCCTGATTGACCAGCAGCTTCGTATGGAGGAAATGGAGGACCGAAGCCGCAGGAACAACCTGCGGATCCGGGGCCTGCCTGAGGCTACCGGCGTGGAGGATCTGGTGGATACTGCGGTTGCCATCTTCAGAGCCATTGAGGGAATCGCACTCCCGGAGAGAATAGAGATCGATAGGATCCACAGAGCACTGGGCCCGAAACCCACGGAGCCCCTGCGGCCGTGGGATGTCGTCTGCAGACTTCACCACTATGTCCACAAGGAGCAGGTTCTCTGTAAGGCCTGGGAGGCGGGCGACCTCGATTTTGATGGCGCAACCCTCAAAATATTGCCGGACCTCTCCAGACCCACACTCCAGCGACGAGCCATGATGAAACCACTGCTGGACCTGGCCCACCTGAAACAAGTCACATACCGCTGGGGATACCCTCTCTCTGTGACCTTTAGAAGAGAACAGCGCTACTTTACCCTGCGCAAGCCGGAGGCTCTACCGGAGCTATTTACCTTCCTGGGAGCAGACCCCTTCGAAGTCCCAGACTGGTTGACCCTCCTCCCAAGAACACAGGGACGCCCGAAAACCTCCAGACAGAGAGAGGAGTTCCCCCCCAGGCGGCAAGGAAGCCGTCGCAGGCCGAGGGATACATCGCAAGACGCCATACGTGAGTCTTAACCTAGCTGTTAAGTTCCTTTCTTTTGTTGAAAGCAGTATTCATGTATAAGAGAACTGTGTACCACCCATCCCTGTGCCATAGGCATTATAAAACCTACAGTTGATCAGGAAGGCCTCAGTTACCACAGCAGTGGACCGCCCCGCCGCTCCACCACCCTCTATACCGGGAAAACCCACCCTGTACACCCCCAATGTCCCACATGATGCCACCACGCAAGGAGATAAATATGTTTGGGGGAACACTGTTACAGATGGCTCAGACTGGAAACCAGGAATGTTACAACGCCAAAGCCACAAGTTTCAGTACACCCCCATACAGCAGAATACAGGGAAGACAGCTGGTCTACACAGGCTAAGGCAGACCCTAGCTGGCTAACTCATGGCCGAAGATCCCTCTTACCAATAGGATCCATGTCCCACCTGACCGATCCCATATTTTTTCTTTATTTGTCTATCCCCCTGATCTCAACCCGGGCCCGTTGCACTCATCGCTTATACATGCAGAGCCCCCCCATGTTTACGGGCATTGACACTCCTACCAGTATAACTGCACAGACCCGGATGGGAAAAGACCAACACGCAGCTGCACAGCAGCGAAGGAAAGGGACACCTTTTCAGACTAGGGGATGGAACCTGGAAGGTCTTCCCCCTCCCCCGACAAGGAACCCACCAAGGAGAACTCACATATACCTAACCCTCTAGACTTGGGACCTGACCGGGTCGGCTATACTGCTGGAAGGAGACTGACGCGGCCAGGTTACATGAACACGAGCGGGAAAGAATGTTGGGAAACCGCCATCTACAGGACTTCAGGTGCAATGTTGGCAATAGATGATTACGAGTTAGTGCTGTGAGATAACCTAGCTAATTTACTGGGTATCCTTAGGCTACTGTATTTTGTTGTGATAGACCAGCTGCAAAACTAATAGGGAAGGGGGGGAGGGGGTGGGAGCGTGCACAGTTTAAAATACGCAGTGGGAAAGGGCGGGACGATATGTTAGGCCACCTGAAACAAAAAGTTACATGTCACAGGAGAAATTGGTGAAGCAACAGTCTGATAGGATATACTGCTTCCTCTTTTCCATTCCAATCGTTGATTTTGGTTATATAGGGATTATTTGCCTTATACCCTTCTATTACTAGTTGTTCATTGACTATTATGACAGCCATGTGTATATGCGCTTCCATTAGACATAATGCGGGAGGGAGACAGCGGAGAGCTCACTTTTATGTCCGTGTTCTACCGCTCCCCCACATAGGGTAGCGTGACTCGCTGGGAGACGTCTCTGACCCTCCGAGCGACGCACGCAGCTGTAAAGCACTTTACTAAGGGACTGGGTACTAGACCCGGCCCCCACTAGGTGGATACCCACCAAGTATCTACTTCTTCTTTCTGACTATACTTATTCTATCTTCTCCTCCTCTCCCCTCCCCCCCCCCCTAGTACTATACTACTTACCCTACCACACACCGCTCCCCACCCCCCCCCCCCACTCGGTAGACAACATCAGTGGCACCATGACGCCACAAGGTATTAAAATAATGTCGCTGAATGTTAAAGGGCTAAACACGCCAGAGAAGAGGCGCATTCTGACAGAAGAGCTGAAACGGTCCCGAGTAGATATAGCTTTTATACAAGAGACCCACTTCAAAGACAAGAAACTTCCTTACCTACGTAGCAGACACTTTCCTGTGGCGTACCACTCTACTAACCCAACTGCCAAGTCAAAGGGAGTGTCCATACTAATATCCGGTAAAGTACCCTGGAAATGCCAGGGATGCCACACAGACCCCACGGGATGCTTTGTTTTTCTGAAAGGTCTAATTGGAACCTTGCAGATTACCTTAGCGGCCGTATACGCCCCTAATGAACAACATGCCACTTTCTTTGAGGACACAATGACAGAGCTTCAGAACTTTAAAGAGGGACAATTAATCCTAGGGGGTGACTTTAACGCCCCACTGGTCCCCTCCATAGACACCTCGACAGGTAGGTCTTCTATACCAGTTAGTCAACTTAAACGTATATCCAAAGCACTCTACAAGCTGCAGCTGATTGACGCTTGGCGCCTGCAACACTCTGGTGAACGAGACTTCACATATTATTCACCCATGCACCGGGTATATACCAGAATTGACTACTTCATGATCCCCCATAATCAGCTACATTCTGTGGAGCACACGTCCATAGGAAACCGAACATGGTCAGACCATGCACCCATATTCCTGACATACAATCTATCTGCCGGGGACGAGGGGGGGGGCGCAGGATGAAGACACGGGGGGAGGCAGAGGATGAAGACACGGCGAGGGGGGCAGAGGATGAAGACACGGTGGGGGGTACGAGGGGGGGGCAGAGGATGAATACACGGTGGGGGGGAATGACATCGGGGAGGAGGAGAACAGGGTGAACGAGGAGCAGAAAGACACAGGGGGCAGGGGATGATCGGTGCAATGGGACAGCTGTGAGCACTGATCCCCCCCTGCATGGCTTTTCAGGTGAAAGCCTCTGGGAGGAAGGAGAAGAAGATGATGAAAAGCATGCGGGGGGGGGCGTGGCCTGGACATGGCTGAATAGAGACGTGTTCTCCTGAGCTCCCGGCCGTCTCCAGCTTACCCTGCATTTTAGACCACTTTCCTGAGCACTATGCACACCGCAAAGAGAAAGAATACCAAAAAGAACAACAAGCCGCCAAAACCTGCTTCTCAGACCCCGTCATCTGGAGAAATCAGACGGTTATTCCTACTATCACAGCTCGGCTCGCCGGAACTTAAGATGGCGGCGCCACGTGCGGAAGAAACAGACAGTGGGTCAACGTGCCCCTCTCCCTGCCCGGCCACCGGACCGCACTCCTCTGATACTTATGAGGACTTCCCGACGGACACCCGGTACGAGGAAGGGGAACCCTCACAGGCACACTTCCAGACAGGCAGAGTGGACCCGGAGCTGCGGGCACTATTGCAAGCTCTGCCTACCAAGGCAGATATCGCAGCACTGATTTGCTCGGTGGAAGAAGCACACCGCAAAGAAATAAAACAAGTTAGAACGGACATCACCGCTCTTACCACCAGATTGGAGTCCAGGGAATCCTCCCTAGCAGCAATGGAGAGGCGAATCACTTCGGTGGAAAGAGCCCAGGAGACCCAAGCAGAGACCCTGATTGACCAGCAGCTTCGTATGGAGGAAATGGAGGACCGGAGCCGCAGGAACAACCTGCGGATCCGGTGCCTGCCTGAGGCTACCGGCGCGGAGGATCTGGTGGATACTGCGGTTGCCATCTTCAGAGCCATTGAGGGAATCGCACTCCCGGAGAGAATAGAGATCGATAGGATCCACAGAGCACTGGGCCCGAAACCCACGGACCCCCTGCGGCCGCGGGATGTCGTCTGCAGACTTCACCACTATGTCCACAAGGAGCAGGTTCTCTGTAGGGCCTGGGATGCGGGCGACCTCGATTTTGATGGCGCAACCCTCAAAATATTGCCGGACCTCTCCAGACCCACACTCCAGCGACGAGCCATGATGAAACCACTGCTGGACCTGGCCCACAGGAAACAAGTCACATACCGCTGGGGATACCCTCTCTCTGTGACCCTTAGAAGAGAACAGCGCTACTTTACCCTGCGCAAGCCGGAGGCTCTACCGGAGCTATTTACCTTCCTGGGAGCAGACCCCTTCGAAGTCCCAGACTGGTTGACCCTCCTCCCAAGAACACAGGGACGCCCGAAAACCTCCAGACAGAGAGAGGAGTTCCCCCCCAGGCGGCAAGGAAGCCGTCGCAGGCCGAGGGATACATCGCAAGACGCCATACGTGAGTCTTAACCTAGCTGTTAAGTTCCTTTCTTTTGTTGAAAGCAGTATTCATGTATAAGAGAACTGTGTACCGCCCATCCCTGTGCCATAGGCATTATAAAACCTACAGTTGATCAGGAAGGCCTTAGTTACCACAGCAGTGGACCGCCCCGCCGCTCCACCACCCTCTATACCGGGAAAACCCACCCCGTACACCCCAATGTCCCACATGATGCCACCACGCAAGGAGATAAATATGTTTGGGGGAACACTGTTACAGATGGCTCAGACTGGAAACCAGGAATGTTACAACGCCAAAGCCACAAGTTTCAGTACACCCCCATACAGCAGAATACAGGGAAGACAGCTGGTCTACACAGGCTAAGGCAGACCCTAGCTGGCTAACTCATGGCCGAAGATCCCTCTTACCAACAGGATCCATGTCCCACTGACCGATCCCATATTTTTTCTTTATTTGTCTATCCCCCTGATCTCAACCCGGGCCCGTTGCACTCATCGCTTATACATGCAGAGCCCCCCCATGTTTACGGGCATTGACGCTCCTACCAGTATAACTGCACAGACCCGGATGGGAAAAGACCAACACGCAGCTGCACAGCAGCGAAGGACAGGGACACCTTTTCAGACTAGGGGATGGAACCTGGAAGGTCTTCCCCCTCCCCGACAAGGAACCCACCAAGGAGAACTCACATATACCTAACCCTCTAGACTTGGGACCTGACCGGGTCGGCTATACTGCTGGAAGGAGACTGACGCGGCCAGGTTACATGAACACGAGCGGGAAAGAATGTTGGGAAACCGCCATCTACAGGACTTCAGGTGCAATGTTGGCAATATATGATTACGAGTTAGTGCTGTGAGATAACCTAGCTAATTTACTGGGTATCCTTAGGCTACTGTATTTTGTTGTGATAGACCAGCTGCAAAACTAATAGGGAAGGGGGGGAGGGGGGTGGGAGCGTGCACAGTTTAAAATACGCAGTGGGAAAGGGCGGGACGATATGTTAGGCCACCTGAAACAAAAAGTTACATGTCACAGGAGAAATTGGTGAAGCAACAGTCTGATAGGATATACTGCTTCCTCTTTTCCATTCCAATCGTTGATTTTGGTTATATAGGGATTATTTGCCTTATACCCTTCTATTACTAGTTGTTCATTGACTATTATGACAGCCATGTGTATATGCGCTTCCATTAGACATAATGCGGGAGCTCACTTTTATGTCCGTGTTCTACCGCTCCCCCACATAGGGTAGCGTGACTCGCTGGGAGACGTCTCTGACCCTCTGAGCGACGCACGCAGCTGTAAAGCACTTTACTAAGGGACTGGGTACTAGACCCGGCCCCCACTAGGTGGATACCCACCAAGTATCTACAAATGCCCAGGGATGCCACACAGACCCCAACGGTATGCTTTTTTTTTCTGAAAAGTTCTAAATGGAACCATGGCAGATTACCTTAGCGGCCGTATACGCCCCTAATTAACAACATGCCACATACTTTGATGGACACAAAATGACATAGCTTCAGAACTTTACAGAGAGGACAATTAAATCCTAGTGGGTGACTTTAACGCCCCCACTGGTCCCCTCATCCAAAGACACCTCGACAGGTAGGGTCTTCTATACCAGTTAGTCAACAAAAAAAACGTATAATCCAAAGCACCCTACAAGCTGCAGCGTGATTGACCGCTTGGCGCCTGCAAACCACTCTGGTGCACGATACTTCACATAAATATTCACCCATGCACCGGGTATATACCAGAATAGACTACTTTCATGATCCCCCATACATCATCTACCTCCATGTGGAGTCAACACGTCCCATAGGAAACCGAACATGGTTCAGAACCATGCACCCATAATTCCTGACAAACAATCTATCTGCCAGGGGACGAGGCGAGGGGTGGGCAGTGGCGCGGCGCAGGGCGCCGGCGCGTGGGGGGCGAGGCGCGTGCGGGGGGGGGTGCGCAGGGGGGGTGGGCGCGGGGCGCAGGGGTCTAGGCGGGCGCCGGGGGGCGCACGGGGGGGCGCAGGAGGCGGGCGCGGGGGCGCGGGGGGGGGGGGGCGCGGGCCGGGAGGAGGGGTGGCGGGGGGGCGTGGGGGGGGGGGGGGGCGCGGGGCGCGGGCGGGGGCTAGGGGGGCGGGGCGGCGGGGGGGCAGGGGGCGGGGGGGGGCGCCAGGGGGGGGGTGTGGGGGGCGGGGCGCGGGGGCGCCGGGGCGCGGGGGGGAGCAGGACCGGGGAGGGCCGGGCGGGGCGCAGGGGGGGGGCGGGCGGGCGGTGCGCGGAGAGCGGGGGGGGGCGGGGCGCGGAGGGGAGGGGGAGGCGGTGGGCGCGGGCGCGGGGGAGGGCGGCGCACGGCGCAGCGCGGGCGGGGCGCGGCCCGCCCCCCCCGAAGGCGCAGGATGGAGGGGGGCGGGAGGACGCGGAGGTCGCGCGGGCGAGGATAGATGGGCGGGTGCGAGCGCGGGCGCGGGCGGGGGGGTGGCGCAGAGGAGGGCCGGGCCGCGCGGGGCCGATTGGCGCAGTGGGCCGCGGGGGGCGCGGGGCGCGGCGCGCGGCAGGATGAAGACACGGGGGGAGGCAGAGGATGAAGACACGGAGAGGGGGGCAGAGGATGAGACCGGTGTGGGGGGTACGAAGTGGGGGGGGGCAAGGATGAATAAAAGACAGGTGGGAAAAGGAAGGAATGGAGAAGAAAGAAAGGGGGAAAAGGGGAGGGAGAGGGGAAAAAGCGAATGTAAGAGCCAGGGAGAGGGTGAAAGAGTGAAGGAGGGGACCCACACTCCAGCGTCGAGCCATGATGAAAACCACTGCTGGACCTGGCCCACAGTGAAACAGTCACATACCGCTGGGGATACCCTCTCTCATGTGACATTGAACGAAGAACAGGCTATGTAACTGCGCAAGACGGAGGCTCTACCGGAGCTATTTACTTCTGGGAGCAGACCCTTCGAAGTCAGACTGGTTGACCCTCCTCCCAAGAATCACAAGGACGCCGAAAACCTCAGAAAGAGGAGAGGACGTTCCCCCCAGGCGGCAAGGAAGCCGTCGCGGCCGTGGGATACATGCAAGACGCCATACGTGAGTCTTAACCTAAGCTGTAAGTTCCTTTCTTTTGTTTGAAAGCGTATTCATGTATAAGTGGAACTGTTGTACCGCCCATCCCGGTGCCATAGGCATTTATAAAACCTACGTTGGATAGGAGGCTTAGTTACCACAGCAGTGGGACGCACCGCCGCTCCACCACCCTCTTCTCCGGGGAAAAACCACCCCGTACACCCAAGTCCCACATGATGCCACCACGACAAGGAGATAATTATGTTTGGGGGGGTACACTCGATACAGATACTCAGACTGGAACAGGAATGTTACAAACCGCATCGACGACAAGTTTCAGTACAACCCCCATTACAGCAGAATTACAGGGAAGACAGCTGGTATACACAGGCTAAGGCAGACCCAGTGGCTAAAACTTAGGCCGAAGATCCCTCTACCAACAGGATTCCATGTCCCAGGAACGATCCCATATTTTTTCTTTATTTGTCTATCCCATGATCTCAACCGGGCCCGTTGCACTCATCGCTTATTCATGCAGAGCCCCCCATGTTTACGGGGCATGACGCTCTACCAAGTATAACTGCACAGACCCGGATGGAAAAGACACAACACTCACGCTGCACAGCAGCGAAGGACAGGGACAAACTTTTTCAGACTAGGGATGGAACCTGGAAGGTCTTCCCCCTCCCCGACAAGGAACCCACCAAGGAGAACTCACATATACCTAACCCTCTAGACTTGGGCACCTGACCGGGTCGGAAACTATACTGCTGAAGGAGACTGACGCCGGGCCAGGTTACATGAACACGAGCGGGAAAAGAATGTTGGGAAACCGCCATCTACAGGACTTCAGGTGTCAATGTCTGGCAATATATGATTACGAGTTAGTGTCTGTGAGATAACCAAAGCTAATTTACATTGGGTATCCTTAGGCTACTGTATTTTGTTGTGATAGACAGCTGCAAATTACTAATAGGGAAGGGGGGTGAGGGGTGTGGGGAGCGTGCACAGTTTAAAATACGCAGTGGGAAAGGGCGGGACGATATGTTAGGCCACCTGAAACAAAAAGTTACATGTCACAGGAGAAATTGGTGAAGCAACAGTCTGATAGGATATACTGCTTCCTCTTTTCCATTCCAATCGTTGATTTTGGTTATATAGGGATTATTTGCCTTATACCCTTCTATTACTAGTTGTTCATTGACTATTATGACAGCCATGTGTATATGCGCTTCCATTAGACATAATGCGGGAGCTCACTTTTATGTCCGTGTTCTACCGCTCCCCCACATAGGGTAGCGTGACTCGCTGGGAGACGTCTCTGACCCTCTGAGCGACGCACGCAGCTGTAAAGCACTTTACTAAGGGACTGGGTACTAGACCCGGCCCCCACTAGGTGGATACCCACCAAGTATCTACAGTGGTGTGAAAAGTGTTTGCCCCCTTCCTCATTTCCTGTTCCTTTGCATGTTTGTCACACTTAAGTGTTTCGGAACATCAAACCAATTTAAACAATAGTCAAGGACAACACAAGTAAACACAAAATGCAATTTGTAAATGAAGGTGTTTATTATTAAAGGTGAAAAAAAATCCAAACCATCATGGCCCTGTGTGAAAAAGTGATTGCCCCTAAACCTAATAACTGGTTGGGCCACCCTTAGCAGCAACAACTGCAACCAAGCGTTTGCGATAACGTGCAATGAAAAAAGTTGCTGATAAATCCGAAAAAAAATGAATTTCAGCCGTTTCATACATCAGTGGGGGTTTTCCTCTGAGATTTTTATAAATTTGGAATTTTTCCTCATAAGAATGAAACCTTATAAGTACATCCCTGGGAGCATCTTCTCTTACTCCAGGGGGTTTTCTGATGCGATGAGCTCGTTCTATTTTTAAGTCCATTCCCTCTTCCAGTCCTAGAACTGGTTTGAAAATATTTTTCATTTTCAGTATTAAATCTTCCCCCCTCTGTTCAGGAAGAGATCTTATCCTCAGGTTTTGTCTTCTGTTTTGATCTTCCATGCTTTCCATTTTATACTTCATGTCTCTTTCAGTTAGTTGTACTTTTTCCATCTGCTTCCTGAGCTCCTTGTTTTCTTTCGCTTGTTCAATTGCAAATTCTTCGATTTTTTCCACTCTTTTTACTAAGAAGCCGATATCAATTCTAATGTTTAGAATCTCAGTTTTAATGGCACTTTCCAGGTTAGAGAACATTTCTGCCATCTCTGTTTTGGTTGGAATTTGAGAGATGTCGCTTTGTTGTGTAATGGTACCTGTATCTCCCGCCCTTTCCAGCTCAGCTTCTGTCCTGAGTGTCTCTGCCTGGTCTGCCCTCTGCCTTTCCATCTCCTTCTTTCTTTCCTTCGTCCCCTGTTGTTTTTTTTCCATCTCGGGACTTTTTAGGCTGATGTCCTTAAGGTATTTTTGTATGGTACTAGTGTTCAAATTATCCTTAGGTGTTTTGGGCTCCAAGCCTCTTTGCGTCCTCCCCTTCATCATTGGTTAGTGCCCGACTTCACTTTGGCCATTTTCTCCCATGGGCAGAGGTGCTTGAAAAATTAAGTCTTGGAAAAAGTACTTCTGGGTGTTGAGTAGCAACTTATTTGGCTTGTTTCTTCCCCAATTACCCCTCTCTTCCTTCCCCCTCCTCAGAGGAAGAAAAAAACAAAAAAGGAAAACGACACAGCAGGCAGATAGATTCAATCCTGGACGAGGG
The DNA here is from genome assembly GCA_028564925.1 of Lithobates sylvaticus. Classification (NCBI taxonomy): domain Eukaryota; kingdom Metazoa; phylum Chordata; class Amphibia; order Anura; family Ranidae; genus Lithobates; species Lithobates sylvaticus. The sequence continues at coordinate 83,999,503 of CM053037.1, forward strand.
GTAACCCCCCCTCACTCCCCTCTTTTTCCCCGGTGGCCCAGCTGTACCAATAAGAACAGACCTCATTCAATGTTGTATGTTATCTACTCTGGACACCCAAGGGCCAGTATCTATCTTATAATGCAATCGAAAGGAAAAAAAAAAAAGAAAAAAAATACCTTCAAGTGCAACGTGGTGCCCCCTAGGGGACTTGGTACAGAAAGCTGGGAGAGGTTTTTCATCGGAAGTTCTTTTCTCCTTCTGGAACAGTCGGTTTAATTAAACATCTATTCAGAGCAAAAGGCACACAATAAAAATATCGACATTCCGCTTTTGACCTTTTTGGAGGGCTTTGGGATCACTCAAGTCACTACACATCCTTTAGTGTCTCATCCAGTAACAGACCAAAATTAGGCTGAGATTGGGCTGGGATTTACAGGTAACAGGTAAAGTACATCTTCTATCTAGGCATTTCTCATGAAAGCAGAGAGTCCTTAAATATTAAACATCACTCTATGGTTTGCTTGCTTCTATCCTTCCAAAAAGCAGGGTATAACAATAATTTAGTACCAGAGTTCTAGTATTGTAGGCATTTGAAAAGCGACAAAATTAACAGCGTTCCTACCTGAGAGAGGGATGTCCTTCAGTAAATCCTCTCTCAGTCCACGGTGATCCAGCTAGACGGGTGAGGTTTACTCCTTTGTACTGTATGGGGTATGCTGTGTTCCCGGTCCTCTCAAAAAAGCCTCCTTCCTACATGAGCGTGTTCAATTTCCCGGGCTGGAGTGTTTGCCGTGCAGCCGGATTATACCGGCTCTGTGAGGAAGCGGGTCACTGTGTGGGGATTGCTGGTGCTCGGGTGCGGCGGCCGGCCGTCATTCCCGTTCCTGCCCGAGTGATAGAGCAGGGTTGGCTTGGCGAAGGACGGATGGGGGGGAAGATCCCCAAGATCTCTCTGCACTCTGCCGGGTTAGGAGTGCGCCTCGCGGGCTCTCACTTCCGCGTTGCTTCTCCTGGTTCGCATTTCCCGGCAGAGATCCGTGCAGCTTACAGCCCAGCCTTCGACGGGCTCCTCCCCCAACGCTGACGTCTCACGTCAGCATGGCGTGCGCTTGTTGCACCTATACATTCCTATAAGTGGAATGAGGCAAAGCGGATTCTCTGTTCTTTTACCTTTTAATTTACTGGGTGCAATCTTATTCTTAAGGGTAAGAGCCCTTCTATATGTGACTTTAGGCCTCTCGCTCAAGATAGAAGACAAATGGGGGTCCTGTTTTAAGATGTTCCAATGCTTTCCTAAAATATGTTCAATTTTTTTGTATTGTTTGTTGAAGCCTGTGATAAACCGTACAATGGGTGCCTCAGCTAGTTTGACAACCTTGGGTTTCTTGCCAGGAAGGAATGTATTATAAGCCTGTTCAATCAGTTGTGGGGGGTAGCCTTTTTCTAAAAACTTGTTCTAGAGGTGTGCACTCTGTGATATATAATCACAATCTCTGGTGCAATTTTGTCTCAACCTGCAAAACTGTTCTTTTGGGATATTGTTGACCCACAGAGGGTGGTGACAGCTCTCATAATGCAGGTATGAGTTTCCAGCGGTAGGTTTAGTGTAGTTTCGGGCAAAAATATTATTGCCGTCATGATTAAGCTCCAAGTCAAGGAACGCCAGATTTTCCTTACTCCATACTATGGAAAAAGATAAACCCATACTATTGGCATTACAATGAGAGACGAAATCGTCCACCTGGGACGAAGTACCATCCCAGATGATCACGATATCGTCTATATAACGACAGAAAAATACTACGTGTTGGGCAAAAGGGTTATTATTCCAAATATATTGATTTTCCCACAGGCCCATGGTAAGGTTTGCATAGGACGGAGCGAAATTGGCTCCCATTGCTGTGCCATGGGTCTGCAGGTAAAATTGGTCTTCAAACTGAAAATAATTGTGTGTGAGGCAAAATGAAGTAGTCTCTAGAATGAAAGAGGCCTGTCTCATGTTGAAGCAGAGGGTCCAAAGTTAGAAAATGCTGTACCGCCAACAAATCAACTTCATGCGGGATAGAGGTATAGAGGGAATTCACATCCAAAGATAACCAGGAATAATTATCATTCCAACTATATGGTGAGAGGAGATCCAAAAGGTGTATGGAGTCACAGATATATGACTCCAAGCCTTGAGCCAGAGGTTGTAGGAACGAGTCGATGTTGTAAAGCGCTGCGCAAACTGTCGGCGCTATATAAATCCTGTATAATATAGTAATAATAATGTAAAGGGAAAAACCACTACTGACACTGTTCATAGAAGCTACAATGGGCCAGCCTGGTGGTTGGGATGCATCCTTATGTATTTTAGGCAGAATATAAAAGTATGGCGTATTATAAAAATCTTTGCGCAAGAAAGCTGCCTCTTTTTTATCAAAAATCTAATCAGTAAGGGCTTTGGTGATTAAGGTATCTGCTTCAATGTGGAAAGTAGATAGGGGGTCACTGGATAATTCTTTGTAAGTCTTAGTATCCGAGAGTAATCTGGTGGCCTCGGCTATATAACTTATGCGGTCTTGGATAACAGTTCCACCACCCTTATCCGCAGGTTTAATAATAAGGTCTGGATTATCCAGAAAGCGTTTGAGACGTTTTCTCTCCAGTGTCAGTGGACGGTGTCAGTGGACAGTGTCAGTGGGGCAGTGGACGGTGTCAGTAGAGCAGTGGACGGTGTCAATGGGGCAGAGGACGGTGTCAGTGGTCGGTGTCAGTGGGACAGTGGACGGTGTCAGTAGGGCAGTGGACGATGTCAGTAGGGCAGTGGACGGCGTCGGTGGGGCAGTGGACGGCGTTGGTGGGGCAGTGGACAGTGTCAGTGGGGCAGTGTCAGTGGACGGTGTCAGTGGGGCAGTTGTCGGTGTCAGTGGTCCTGGGGCTCTGGACCGTGTCAGTATGGGGGGGCAGTTGTAATGTCAGTTGTTTTTTATTTTTCAATTTCATTTTTTTCAATTTTTTTTATCAGCCCTGTTGTGGGCTTTGGTGACATGTCAAAGGGTACAAACAGAGACCCTGACATCTCCCATTTGAGACAGAGAAAGGATAGAGGGCACAGATTCCCCAGTCCTTTCTCTGCACTCAAGATGAATGGAGAGAAGACAGTAGACATGTGCAATTAGTTTCGTTTTAATTTGTTTTTCCGTTAAAATTCGTTATATTCGTTCATTCGTTATCGTAATGATCCGCTAAAAATTTTAACGAATTATCGAATCGAACGAATATGAAAAACAACAAAAATCCGAAATAACCAAATTAGAAACAACGAAACTACGAAAGAAGAAAATCCGAAAAACGAAAACAGGAACAACGAAAATCAAAATGAACGAAAAAATTCGTACATTCGTAATTTTTTTTTTTTGATTCGTGATTTTCAGTGTCTCTTACAATGGCGCTGCTTAACGTGCTTCGAATGGATTGAACGAAAAAATTCGTACATTCGTAACTTTTTTTATTTTTTTGCGATTCGTTATTTTCCGTGTCTCTTACAATGGCGCTGCTTAACGTGCTTCGAATGGATTGAACGAAAAAATTCGTACATTCGTACCTTTTTTTTTCGATTCGTAATTTTCCGTGTCTCTTACAATGTAATAATAGCATACACATTACATAAAATTATGAATTATGCTCCGATTAGGAATCTACGAAAACAATGTTACGAAAGTACGAATAAATCAATCTTACGAAAGTACGAATGTAACTAAATCTACGAAAATACGAATGCGTCCGAATTTCGAATAAACAAAAATTAAACTAACGGAAAAACGAATCAACGAAAAAATAACTCTTCCGAAAATACGAATCGTTACGAATACGAACACCGACGACTTACGAATTTACGAATCACTACGAATACGAACACCTGTGACTTACGAAATTACGAATCGTTACGAATCAACGGAAACTAACAGAAACTAAACTAAACTAATTTTTCTATTGTGCACATGTCTAGAAGACAGCGGCTTCTCTCCATTCAAACACTGAGCAGAGGAACACACAGGTTACTCTGCTCAGTTATCACAGGACACAGGATCAATCGGTAACGAACGCTCTGTGTCCCATTTAGAAAAGAGCCGATATGTCAAATGACATAACAGAACTTTTCTCCGCTCTCCATCCTGACAGATCCCCCGTGCCCCCCCCAAGCCCGCGGGAGAGGAGGAGAAAGCCGGCGGCTGCCGGGGACGAGGGGGGCGCAGGATGAAGACACGAGGGGGGCAGAGGATGAAGACACGGCGGGGGGGGCAGAGGATGAATACACGGTGGGGGGGAATGACATCGGGGAGGAGGAGAACAGGGTGAACGAGGAGCAGAAAGACACAGGGGGCAGGGGATGATCGGTGCAATGGGACAGCTGTGAGCACTGATCCCCCTGCATGGCTTTTCAGGTGAAAGCCTCTGGGAGGAAGGAGAAGAAGATGATGAAAAGCATGTGGGGGGGGGGGGGGCGTGGCCTGGACATGGCTGAATAGAGACGTGTCTCCAGCTTACCCTGCATTTTAGACCACTTTCCTGAGCACTATGCACACCGCAAAGAGAAAGAATACCAAAAAGAACAACAAGCCGCCAAAACCTGCTTCTCAGACCCCATCATCTGGAGAAATCAGACGGTTATTCCTACTATCACAGCTCGGCTCGCCGGAACTTAAGATGGCGCGCCACGTGCGGAAGAAACAGACAGTGGGTCAACGTGCCCCTCTCCCTGCCCGGCCGCCGGACCGCACTCCTCTGATACTTATGAGGACTTCCCGACGGACACCCGGTACGAGGAAGGGGAACCCTCACAGGCACACTTCCAGACAGGCAGAGTGGACCCGGAGCTGCGGGCACTATTGCAAGCTCTGCCTACCAAGGCAGATATCGCAGCACTGATTTGCTCGGTGGAAGAAGCACACCGCAAAGAAATAAAACAAGTTAGAACGGACATCACCGCTCTTACCACCAGATTGGAGTCCAGGGAATCCTCCCTAGCAGCAATGGAGAGGCGAATCACTTTGGTGGAAAGAGCCCAGGAGACCCAAGCAGAGACCCTGATTGACCAGCAGCTTCGTATGGAGGAAATGGAGGACCGAAGCCGCAGGAACAACCTGCAGATCCGGTGCCTGCCTGAGGCTACCGGCGCGGAGGATCTGGTGGATACTGCGGTTGCCATCTTCAGAGCCATTGAGGGAATCGCACTCCCGGAGAGAATAGAGATCGATAGGATCCACAGGGCACTGGGCCCGAAACCCACGGACCCCCTGCGGCCGTGGGATGTCGTCTGCAGACTTCACCACTATGTCCACAAGGAGCAGGTTTTCTGTAAGGCCTGGGAGGCGGGCGACCTCGATTTTGATGGCGCAACCCTCAAAATATTGCCGGACCTCTCCAGACCCACACTCCAGCGACGAGCCATGATGAAACCACTGCTGGACCTGGCCCGCAGGAAACAAGTCACATATCGCTGGGGATACCCTCTCTCTGTGACCTTTAGAAGAGAACAGCGCTACTTTACCCTGCGCAAGCCGGAGGCTCTACCGGAGCTATTTACCTTCCTGGGAGCAGACCCCTTCGAAGTCCCAGACTGGTTGACTGGTTGACTCCAGACAGAGAGAGGAGTTCCCCCCCAGGCGGCAAGGAAGCCGTCGCAGGCCGAGGGATACATCGCAAGACGCCATACGTGAGTCTTAACCTAGCTGTTAAGTTCCTTTCTTTTGTTGAAAGCAGTATTCATGTATAAGAGAACTGTGTACCACCCATCCCTGTGCCATAGGCATTATAAAACCTACAGTTGATCAGGAAGGCCTCAGTTACCACAGCAGTGGACCGCCCCGCCGCTCCACCACCCTCTATACCGGGAAAACCCACCCCGTACACCCCAATGTCCCACATGATGCCACCACGCAAGGAGATAAATATGTTTGGGGGAACACTGTTACAGATGGCTCAGACTGGAAACCAGGAATGTTACAACGCCAAAGCCACAAGTTTCAGTACACCCCCATACAGCAGAATACAGGGAAGACAGCTGGTCTACACAGGCTAAGGCAGACCCTAGCTGGCTAACTCATGGCCGAAGATCCCTCTTACCAACAGGATCCATGTCCCACCTGACCGATCCCATATTTTTTCTTTATTTGTCTATCCCCCTGATCTCAACCCGGGCCCGTTGCACTCATCGCTTATACATGCAGAGCCCCCCCATGTTTACGGGCATTGACGCTCCTACCAGTATAACTGCACAGACCCGGATGGGAAAAGACCAACACGCAGCTGCACAGCAGCGAAGGACAGGGACACCTTTTCAGACTAGGGGATGGAACCTGGAAGGTCTTCCCCCTCCCCCGACAAGGAACCCACCAAGGAGAACTCACATATACCTAACCCTCTAGACTTGGGACCTGACCGGGTCGGCTATACTGCTGGAAGGAGACTGACGCGGCCAGGTTACATGAACACGAGCGGGAAAGAATGTTGGGAAACCGCCATCTACAGGACTTCAGGTGCAATGTTGGCAATATATGATTACGAGTTAGTGCTGTGAGATAACCTAGCTAATTTACTGGGTATCCTTAGGCTACTGTATTTTGTTGTGATAGACCAGCTGCAAAACTAATAGGGAAGGGGGGGAGGGGGTGGGAGCGTGCACAGTTTAAAATACGCAGTGGGAAAGGGCGGGACGATATGTTAGGCCACCTGAAACAAAAAGTTACATGTCACAGGAGAAATTGGTGAAGCAACAGTCTGATAGGATATACTGCTTCCTCTTTTCCATTCCAATCGTTGATTTTGGTTATATAGGGATTATTTGCCTTATACCCTTCTATTACTAGTTGTTCATTGACTATTATGACAGCCATGTGTATATGCGCTTCCATTAGACATAATGTGGGAGCTCACTTTTATGTCCGTGTTCTACCGCTCCCCCACATAGGGTAGCGTGACTCGCTGGGAGACGTCTCTGACCCTCTGAGCGACGCACGCAGCTGTAAAGCACTTTACTAAGGGACTGGGTACTAGACCCGGCCCCCACTAGGTGGATACCCACCAAGTATCTACTTCTTCTTTCTGACTATACTAATTCTATCTTCTCCTCCTCTCCCTTCCCCCCCCTAGTACTATACTACTTACCCTACCACACACCGCTCCCCACCCCCCCACTCGGTAGACAACGTCAGTGACACCATGACGCCACAAGGTATTAAAATAATGTCGCTGAATGTTAAAGGGCTAAACACGCCAGAGAAGAGACGCATTCTGACAGAAGAGCTGAAACGGTCCCGAGTAGATATAGCTTTTAGAGACCCACTTCAAAGACAAGAAACTTCCTTACCTACGTAGCAGACACTTTCCTGTGGCGTACCACTCTACTAACCCAACTGCCAAGTCAAAGGGAGTGTCCATACTAATATCCGGTAAAGTACCCTGGAAATGCCAGGGATGCCACACAGACCCCACGGGACGCTTTGTTTTTCTGAAAGGTCTAATTGGAACCTTGCAGATTACCTTAGCGGCCGTATACGCCCCTAATGAACAACATGCCACTTTCTTTGAGGACACAATGACACAGCTTCAGAACTTTAAAGAGGGACAATTAATCCTAGGGGGTGACTTTAACGCCCCACTGGTCCCCTCCATAGACACCTCGACAGGTAGGTCTTCTATACCAGTTAGTCAACTTAAACGTATATCCAAAGCACTCTACAAGCTGCAGCTGATTGACGCTTGGCGCCTGCAACACTCTGGTGAACGAGACTTCACATATTATTCACCCATGCACCGGGTATATACCAGAATTGACTACTTCATGATCCCCCATAATCAGCTACATTCTGTGGAGCACACGTCCATAGGAAACCGAACATGGTCAGACCATGCACCCATATTCCTGGCATACAATCTATCTGACTCTTCCTCCCCCAAACACCGGTTCTGGCGCTTAAACGAGAGCCTTCTTCAATCCCCAGACATTCGGACAGAAGTTATCAGAGAACTGACTTTTTATTTTCAGGAAAATGACACCGCAGACTGCGAACCAGGGACCCTGTGGGAAGCCCATAAGGCAGTGATAAGGGGTATCCTTATCAAACACGGAGCCCGCATCAAACGAGACTGCAACCAAAAACTGACCCAATTACTACATGACCTCAATGTCACAGAATCCAGACATAAACATGCCCCCACGCAGGCGACAGAAGGAGATTTAAACCTGATCAGGAAACAGATCAATGATATTCTCCATTATAGAGCCAAAGCAGCATTACAGAGATGCCGTAAGATGGAATATGAATCAGGGGACAAATGTGGACGGTTATTGGCCCAGTCAGTGAGGGACCATAAACAAACCCGGGGGGTCCAGAGCAGTCCTTCCCAAACAAATTACCCGGGAATTTGAACTCTTTTACGCTAAACTATATAATCTACCACCTGTGACAACACCGCTACGAGACATGGAAGAGTACATCACTTCCGCTCGGCTACCAACCCTACCCTCAGAAACCCAGAGGGAACTAGACGCCCCTATAACTTTAATGGAAGTGCAACAAGCCATTAAGCAGATGAAGCCAGGAAAAGCACCAGGGCCGGACGGCTACACGCTACAATACTATAGGACCCTGCTTCCAATACTCGGTCCCCATCTGCTTAAGGTCTTCAACGCAATAGGGACTGGGGGGACGTTCGCGAGAGACACCTTAAGTGCCCACATTTCCGTGATCCATAAGGAGGCGAGGGACCCAGCGGTATGTGGCAGCTACAGGCCTATATCGCTACTAAACGTGGACATTAAGCTGTTCACCAAAATACTAGCATCCCGATTAGCGTCACATTTACAGCACCTCATACACTTGGACCAGGTGGGCTTTATACCCACCAGGGAAGCTAGGGACAGCACCACCAAGGTGTTGAACCTGTTATATATGGCAAAATCCAAGAAGATCCCATGCATACTCCTCAACACAGATGCCGAAAAGGCATTTGACCGGGTTAACTGGTCATACATGTTTGAAGTGCTGAAGGGAGTAGGTCTGGGCGAAGTGATGCTTAACAGAATAGCTGGGATATATTGTAACCCAACAGCTCAAGTAAAAGCGAATGGAGTCTTATCAGACTCCTTCGCGATAGCAAACGGCACACGGCAAGGGTGCCCCCTATCCCCTCTCTTATATGCCCTATCCCTGGAGCCCTTCCTCTCGACGGTGAGATTAAATACAAATATTCACGGAATATCAGATGGACAAAAACAACACAAAATATCGGCATATGCAGATGACATGCTCTTCTCACTGACCGAGCCAATGATATCACTACCAAACCTCCTTAGCGAACTAGAGAAATTCGGAAGACTGTCCAACCTCAAAATAAATTACAACAAATCTGAGGCCATGGGGATAGCAATACCAACCCAGAACCTTAAGACCCTACAGTCAAACTTCAGATTCAGATGGACTGAGTCTGCACTGACCTACCTTGGTACCAACATACCACCTGACACGTCTCGTATATTTGAGGCTAATTTCCCTCCCCTACTGACAAAAACGAAAACACTCCTAGAGAAATGGAACAAAGGGTTGCATTCCTGGTTCGGGAGATGCAACCTACTAAAAATGAGCATTTTACCCAAGTTCCTATACCTGTTTCAGGCACTCCCTATTAGAATACCCCTCACTTATTTCCGTCAGGTACAAGCTATGTTTACCCGTTTTGTTTGGGCGAATAAGAAGCCGCGATTGCCATGTACCCAGCTGACGGCACCCAAACAACATGGAGGCTTAGCACTCCCAGACATCAGGAAATACTACCAAGCGGTACATCTGGGGAGAGTGGTGGACTGGGGTCGACACCAGGAACTTAAACTATGGGCCCAAATAGAGCAAAGCCAGACACCCACGCCCCTGAAAACAGCGATCTGGTGCTATGACTCAATAACCCAAGAAACTAAGCTACATCCCCTGATAGGAAATACCATGCACCAATGTCTTCGGGCGACACTTCGACTCTCTCAGACAACCAAAACATCGCCCCTAACCCCGATTCTGGGTAATCCCAGCTTTCCCCCGGGGAACTCCCGAACGAGCTACCAGACATTAACAAATAATGACCAGAGGACGGCATCACATTTTGTGCTGCGGAATAGGTGGCCCAACATCACGGAACTGACAGACTCTACAGGCCCATATCGAGTACCATTCTGGAATGCTCTGCAGCTACACCACTACCTGCACAGCATCCCAAACCCCCAACTATACAGCAGACCTCTAACCTCTTTTGAGGAATTTGCCGCTGGTAAGGAACCATTGACAAGTATCCTCTCAAGCATGTATACCTTGTTGAATACACCCCCCCCTGCCACCAGACCTCCCATGTATAGTAAAATGGGAAAGAGAACTACAATGTACCTTCACTGCGGCCCAGAAACTCTATTTAACACCAAGTCGGCTGCACACGATCTTGACCAGGTGGTATTTAACACCAAGTCGGCTGCACACGATCTTCCCTGACACACCAGAATGCTGCTGGCGATGCCAAAGGGAAAGAGGAACGATGGTGCATGTGTTCTGGTCCTGCCCTCAATTGACTTCTTTCTGGACTGCAGTCCGCACTATATCTCAAAGGTTCACGGAATATCAGATCCCTGACGATCCGGCATTCTTCCTACTCCATGTATCTTCTTTACCTACCAAAAGGTATAAGAAATCCATTTTGCGCCACCTGACCGACGCAGCTAAATCATGTATTCCCCTTCTTTGGAAACAACAAGGCCCACCAACCACAGCAATGTGGCTCCGGAAGGTGGAAGACATAAATAGGTTAGAGGACCTAATTTTGACGGCCCAGGATAAACAAGAAGTATACAGGAAGACATGGTCCCTCTGGAACATGTTCATATCCTCAGATGAAGGGAAAAGCCTGTTGGGAGCTTAAGACACGAGACATACATGCACCATAGTGCCATTAACATAGCTTACTTACATTACATAAGGACGACATCTACCAAAGTGACCCATTTCCCCCCCCCCCCCTTTTTTTCCCCTCCCTCCCCTCTTCCCTCTCCTTCTCTCTACTCCCTCTTTAGCTTCCTTCTACCTTTACCTTTCAACACCTTGACTAAATAGAAGTCTCTCGACCTATGCCTACACAACTTAAGGGGACTATCTACTAACATTCATATGAAGCTTAAGCGTGGGAAATCACTGCACATATATTAGAGGATAGACCTCTGGATACACCATAGCTATTACGATGTATATTTGTAAAGTCTATGTTATGACTTCGAGAGGCTGCGACCTCTACTGTGTACATTTAAGTTCTATATTGTGGGGTGTTGCCCACCCTTTGTTTCTGTTTGTAAAACTCAATAAAATAAATATTTGAAAAAAAAAAGCATGCGGGGGAGGGGGTCGGTGCTCACAGCTGTCCCATCGCACCGATCATCCCCCACTGTCATGTGCATTTACTGAAGTGACAGGGGGCTGTGAGCGCGCTCTGCTTTTACCCAGAACGCGCTCTGTCTCTCCTGCACGCTCTGGCCAAGGGGAGTGAAGAGGTGGGCGGGGAGTCTGCTGACATCATGACCTAGCGCTGAACAACAGACCCGCCCACTGAATCTGCACTTTTTGGGGGTTTCTTACAGCTAAAGGGGGGACATTTGACAGGTAAGGATACATGCAGGAGACATGTATATCCTTATAGATCACCGCTATGGCAGTAGTTTTGAATTGATGAGAGTGGGTTTACATCCACTTTAAAACTATCCATAAATACAAAGTAAAAAAAAAAATCATAAATATTGTGACAAAGTAATGTGCACAAAACCCAAGGTATGGTGAACAGTGGTAAGGCTAATAAGTGAAAGTCTCTCTGTTCAAGGTATTGGTGAACAGTGATGAGGCAAATGGGTAGAAGTCTCTTTATCCAGGCCCAGATGTGAGTACAATCTGGTATTGCAATGGTGCTGTACACACAGAGATGTGTGGGTGTGATCCCGGGACACAATAGTGGGGTAATCTTACCAGCAGGGACACACATACCATACGGCAGTGAGTCAGATACGCTTGTGATTCTCCCGTTAGATGTGGGAAGGCAGTTCCAGGTCCTGAAGGCACACACCGTATGGATGTAGACACACCACCATGGGATATCGCCAGATCATCCAGGGGTAGACACACGGTAAAAGAATATCTCCAACTCGTCCGGGATCACAAATGGTGGAATATAATGTAAAAAATAGGAAAAAAGTGCTCCATATAGTGCAGATCAACCAATAATGTTTTATTGGAATAAAATCTCTCAACAAAGGAGTTTAAAAAAGGCAGCAGTCCAACAAAGAATATGAAGGCATAAAAACAGTAAAGGGCAATGTGGAGATCTCAAATAAGCAAGCCCTACGCGTTTCGATGCTAGTGGTCATCAACAGGGGCATCATTTGGTGTAATATATATATATATATATATATATATATATACAATACAAAATGGAAGAAAAAAGGGTTAGTAACGCCCACATGGTCTGTAAACCGGAAGTTCCGGCCTGGCGTGCATTCCAAGCCTCCTTGTAAGTAAGTACTTCCGGGCACTGTGGCAAAATATTAAGGAAATAAGAAATGGTTATGGTAAAGTGATCTGTCCCCTAAATTGTCACAATGCTGTATTATATCCCATATGGGTCACTATATATGTAGGAACGGACCGATCAGCGTGGAGTAAGCAGGGAATATTGCAGCGGCATTCATGCGTTTCACACCTCACACACTATCGGGAGAGATGGGATGCATCGTCACTTCCGGTAGCAGTCGCAGAGAAAGAGACGGAGCGTCACTTTCGGATAAGTGCGCTCCAAACCTCTGCCTGGAAACGGCGAGGTGGAACAGAACGTCATTTCCGGCAGCGATCGCCTAAAGGAGGAGCGGGGCGTCACTTCCGGATCAGTGCGCTCCAAACCTCTGCCTAGAACCGGTGAGGTGGAAAGCATCACTGACACCCGGAAGCGACACGAAAGAGAGGAAGGCAAAACGTCACCTATGTGCGGCCCTGGATCATGTGGGCTCCGCTCCGCCAATCGAAAGGACAGTGTACCCAACTCCAATTCCAATGCTGCGGAGGCAAAGTGAACGACATATATGGTTACTAATGCCAGCATTGGACAAATGGAAAATTACTATGCCTATCACTGGCAATCCATGGTCCCCCACTAATACCCCAGAAGCAGGTTATATTAAATGGGAGGTATAGTAGCCATGGCAAAACAAACGATATATAAAAAAGGAATAATAAAAGCAGAAATATTAATAACATTGTAATAAAAACGTACAGAGAATGTATGTCTGCACGCGGGGCTGTATTAAAACAATCTAACTTAGATTTAATAGCAAGGAAGAGGGGACTTGGTCTTTTTAGGCACCGTACGACAGTGTATTTAAACAAAGTATTTATTTATTAAAAGTACGTACAAGACACTTATACTTAAAAAATTTCCGCCAACATTGATATACTATGTAAATAACCGCAACTGCATCCTAATAACATAAACATTTGGACAAACATAAACCAACTAGTGAAGTTGACTATCCATATGTCATTGAATGTTCAACGATGAGGCAGGAGTACAGTAATAGCGGTGATGTCATCACATTGCAGGACAGATAGCTCTACATGTTTTGCGTCTAAATATACGCTTCATCTGGAGCTGAAAGTTAGGTAACTAGTGGAAAATGAAAGACATAATGAATATATATACAATATAATTTTAAACTATACATATTAATTCACGAGGATTAGATGACATTAAATGAATGAATTTTTAATCTATCAGCTTGCATGCGCTCTGAAGGATGTCAGTTCAGTCAGGCCAGGCTATAACAAAGGGAAGGGATGAAATGCATTGTGGGGGCATGCATAATATGGTAGTTATCAGCGACAAATTGGATATAATATATATATAGTCTGGTGTAGTCACAATATTGAAAATGACTTACTAGGTAATTAATGAGGAGGCATGTGGAATTAAATAGTCGTGGAATAGTCCCCAAGAAGGGGGCACCTTAGTGCCCAAAGCCGCAGCAACACCAGGCAATGTATATAGTTGGTATGGAAGTACACATAATTAGATATAGGTACCGTATTCCTCAGAGAATGTACTCCTAACAAATAAAATTGAGGGATGAAGATAATGATGAGTGAAAATATGGCATAGGATAGTTTGTGGTATATGAAAAATGATTTGCCAATGGGACTTACCAAGAGTGGTACATAATGCTGATAGCAAGTTAATTAGTACTGCAGATACTGGAGAATGATGTTTGGTGGACTGGATAGTGTGGAAGTTACAACCTGTCATGAAATTTGGGGAAACATTTATCCCCAAATTTCATGCTGACTGTGACACCCAAGGAGCGGTATACCCTATGCTATGCACCTGCAGTGCTTTTTATGTCGGGAAAACGATTCGACATCTCCGATCCCGCATAAAAGACCATGTATACTACTCCTCCGGGGTAAAATGATAACGTCAGTTAGTAGACACCTAGATCTGTATCATAGATTTGATACATCAGTGGTCTCGTTCATTGTCCTGGCTGTGAGGCTCTGTCTCTCTGGGCGACCGCTGTGTTTCTCAGCATCAAGTTTGCTTGGTCTATATCCCTTTTCCACAAATCTGGACTTGGATTGGATTGGTGGAACTCTTGTGTACCTTAGGTAAGGGGCGGCACAGTGGTGTAGTGGTTACCACTCTCACCTAGCAGTAAGAAGGTCGCTGGTTCGAATCCCAACCACAACACTACCTGCCTAGAGTTTGCATGTTCTCCCAGTGCCTGTGTGGGTTTCCCCTGGGTACTCCGGTTTCCTCCCACAATCCAAAGAGATGCAGGTAGGTTAATTGGCTTCTGTCCAAAAATGGGCCCTAGTATATGAATGGGGACCTTGGATTGTGGGCTCCTTAAGGGTAGTGACCGATGTGAGTGTGCAATGTACAGGGATAGGGACAATTGTAGAGACTCACTCAGGTTGAACTGGATGGACTGATGTCTTTATTCAACCTTACAAACTCTGAAAATATGAATATATAGTTGAAATCCTGGGGGCCACCGGGATGAGATAATCCCTTTCTTTTTTATCAAGTATGGACAGGGAGAAACCTTTATCCACAATCTTTGTCAAGGCCCTCTTGAAGTCCCTGGTGGGGTCTCTCTTGCGCACCTCATAGGTGGTCTGATCATCCAGCAGCCTCTTAATTTCCTTGACATAATCATCCTTGTCCAGGACCACAATGCCTCCATCCTTGTCGGCGGGACGGACAATAAGATCTTTCTTATCACACAAAGATTTGATCCCTTGTTTGATGCTGGGGTCTTGATAGTGTCTTTTATTGGGTAATTTTTCTAAATCTTGTAAAATTAAATTCTTAAAAACATTGACTGAATGCGAAGTGTTACTGGGGGGTTAAAAAGGGATTGGTTAGAAAGACCAGAATGCAAAATTTTGCTCTGATATCCCATTCTCTTATTACCCGGGGGTATGGACAAAAAGTGTCTCTGGATATTTAATTACGAACATACTTATGTATGTCAATAAATGTCGAAAATTTGTTAAATTTTCTAAGGGGGGCAAATTTGAGTCCTTTATCAAGAACATATTTTTCTTCCATGGAGAGTTCGACTTTACTGAGGTTGTAGATGTCCATATCTACTGGGTCCTTTTTCTTTTTCCTCCTTTGTACATGCCACCCCCCTCTGGAGCCTTTTTTGTTTTGGACTTCTTGAGGGGTTGGGAGTGGGTCTGTGAAAACTCGATGGTTGAGAATGGCCAGACATTGGTTGATTATATGGAATCCTCATATATTCATCACCATGATGATATTGGTCATAATACCTGTCATAGGGTTCGTCGCTGCGCAGGGCAGCATATCTGTTGTCCATGCGGAGCGGTGTTCCATATGCTTGGCCCCCTTGTTCATAACTCGGTCTCTCAATGTACCCTCTCGGTCCTCAAGAGTCAGTTCCTCCGACTCAGATGGAACTGTACTGATATTGGGGATTTTCTGTCACAGTCCGAAACTCTGAAGTCCAGATTTGTGGAAAAGGGATATAGACCAAGCAAACTTGACGCTGAGATACAGGCGGTCGCCCAGAGAGACAGAGCCTCCCTTCTGGCTGGACAGGCTAAGAAAGCGATGGATGGGAAATTTACCTCATATTCTATCCAGCATAGAGAGATAAAGAAGATCATCAGCCGACATTGGAATGTCCTACTCAGTGACAAGATCCTAGGACCTTCTCTCCCAGAAAGGGCCAACATCACGTTCAGAGGTGCTCGCTCCGTTAATGGAGAAATCCCCCAAATACCTTGGACCCTCCTAGCAATGTTTCTTTCTTTCATAACTGTAAGGGTTATTTTCCGTGTAGGAAGTGCACTGTGTGTTTGCACAATGTGTGCGGCCGACGGAATTCGACCACTTTCTCTTCCACTTTCACCACGCATGTGGGTACGATATGAGGCATTTTACTACATGTGCTACTAAGTACATAGTTTACCTGATAACGTGCTCATGCAAAATGCAATATGTTGGTAGAACAATCAGAACCTTTTCCATCAGAGTCAGCAAACATATTTACAAAATCAAACAAGGTTGCACTTAACACACCGTTCCGCGACATTACCGTGAGCATCATAATAGGGACCCCTATGGCACCCAATTCCAAATTATAGATAAATTCGTGCCACATTGGCGGGGTGATTCATGTCTTAGGGGGGTGTCCCGACTTGAGATGTATTGGATATTTGAGCTCAAGTGCTATTCACCACACGGTATGAACGTGGAATGGGACATCAATTGCTTTATCAATAAAGCTTGAGCATTAAATTGTCCCTTGTAATGCCAGAGAGTTATTTTCATGTATTTATTGTTTCCTATACTCAGGAGATTCTGCCCCTCCAGACTGCCATAGGACCGCCCTCCATCTATTGTAGTTGGCATACTTTGGGTCCCTAGTATATTTGAATTTCGTGTTTTATCCGCTGTTTTTATCTCTTGATGTGTTGGGCCGACATCATGTTGTGCCTATCGTATAGGTTAAACTATATACGAGTCGTCCACACCATTATTAGTTATTATTGAATTCTATTATTGGCGTAGTTTTAATAGTTGTTTTATGATGCATGTGTGCACTTTACTCATTCGGATGGCTATATCCCTTGTTATTACAGTCACAAGTCCACTAATGATTGTCCTTTACAGCTGATGTTGTGGTTGGATTACATACCATCTAAGTTAGATTGTTTTAATACAGCCTTGCATGCAGACATACATTCTCTGTACGATTTTTATCAATATTTCTGCTTTTATTATTCCTTTTTTATATATCATTTGTTTTGCCATGGCTACTATACCTCACATTTAATTTAACCTGCTTCTGGGGTATTAGTGGGGGACCATGGATTGCAAGTGATAGGCATAGTAATTTTCCATTTGTCCAATGCTGGCATTAGTAACCATAAATGTCGTTCACTTTGCCTCCGCAACATTGGAATTGGAGTTGGGTACACTGTCCTTTCGATTGGCGGAGCGGAGGCCACATGATCCGGGGCAGCACATAGGTGACGTTTTGCCTTCCTCTCTTTCGTGTCGCTTCTGGGTGTCAGTGATGCGTTCCACCTCGCCGGTTCTAGGCAGAGGTTTGGAGCACACTGATCCGGAACCGTGTGTCTACCCCTGGATGATCTGGCGATATCCCATGGTCGTGTGTCTACATCCATACGGTGTGCCTTCAGGACCTGGAACTGCCTTCCCACATCTAACGGGAGAATCACAAGCATATCTGACTCACTGCCGTATGGTATGTGTGTCCATCCCTGCTGGTAAGAGTACCCCACTGAGTGTCTATAGTGTCCCGGGATCACACCCACACATCTCTGTGTGTACAGCACCAATACTAGATTGTACTCACATCCGGGCCTGGATAAAGAGACTTCTATCCATTTGCCTCATCGCTGTTCACCAATACCTTGAACAGAGAGACTTTCACTTAGCCTTACTACTGTTCACCATACTTTGGGTTTTGTGCACATTACCGGTACTTTGTCACAGTATTTAAAAAAAAAAAATTTTACTTTGTATTTATGCATAGTTTTAAGTGTTTTAGCGCTACACATATTTTTTCCAATAATTTTTAAGCACCGCACATGGGATCTTTGTATTACTAGGAAATGCATAAAAATACACAAGTATAGAAAAAGGAGACATTTATCTTTGAGGTATAACTTGAACTTGGGACAACTGAAGCTAATTTCTGTCTGTTCACTAAATACTTTTATTGGCAGTTTAGAGATATTCAGGGTCATTTTAACATTTCTTTTAGGCTCCATTTACACCTGGGTATTCTGAATCATGGAAAAGTGGTAAGAGATAAATGCTTGGATATCAAAACAGCTCTGATAGTAGAGGTAGTCATTTAAGGGCAACATTGGCCCATATATGAGGCTCACAAGTGGTCTCTCATTACTCACTGCATTATGGGGTTGATTTACTAAAGGCAAAAAGACTGCACTTTGCAGTTGCTCTAGAGCTTAGTAAATGAGCTAAAGCTTTACTTTGCAAAGAATACCCAATCACGTGCAAGGAAAATAAAAAAAAAAACATTTTTGCTTGCACATGATTGGATGATGAAAGTCAGCAGAGCTTCTGCTCAATTTGCACGCTCTGGAGCAAGTAATCTTGCAGAGGGCAACTGCATTTTGCAAAGTGCACAGTTTATTTGCCTTTATTAAATCAACCCCTATGTACAATTAGAACACAGCTGGGCTGCTATGATTGAACAAATCAATTTCAGATCAGATCACGTTCTACCAAGAAAGGACCAGGAATCCAAATGATCTGCATTAGAGTTGGCAGTTTAAGAAAGAAAAAATTACCTCCCTTCTACAGTTTATATTCTAAATCAAACAAAAGCCGAACATGACTGTAACAATGCTTCCATCTTGTGGATAAGAATGGTAATGCATGAGCCCCTCTAAGGCCTCATTCACACTGACACTGTCAAACCTGCGTTATATGTGTTTAGAGGATATTGCTTATTGTAATAAAAAATGTATTATTTTTAATAGTGATGCTCAAAATTAGCTTTACATATGTAAATGTGGTTAAACCCATTTTAAAACAGAAACATATAATGCAGGAAAAAGTGACCTGGGAGGCATACAAGTTGTTTATTTTCCAGATAACTTCTCCAGTATTTAGAAAGGTTACTCACAAGAGTGGAAGTGAGACTGTATGGTTAAAGTGCATTTCCACCTTTTAAGCAAAATTGGGATAACACCCCCTTTATATTTGTTACATGTTACTATTCACATTTCATAACCTTAAAAAATATGCTGCTTACCTTTTTACTTGCTGACAGATTCTACCTAGCTTTCCCCTTCTATGTAATGTTAGGAAGCAGGCTGGGGAGTTATGTCTATCATAATTAACCCTGTCTGCACTGTGTTAGCAGATCTTCATTATCAGTGTGCTAGATGTGTACACTGTCTGTCCTACAAAGGGTTAAGGATATCAAGGTTTGGGTAGTACATTGTATGTTAACCACTTGCTTACTGGGCACCTAAACCCCCCTCCTGCCCAGACCAATTTTCAGCTTTTAACGCTGTCACTCTTTAAAGGACAACTGCGCGGTCCTACAACACTGTACCCAAATTACATTTTTATAATTTTTTTCCCCACAAATAGAGCTTTCTTTTGGTGGTATTTGATTACCTCTGTTTTTTTTTAGTTTTATTAAAAAAGACTAAATAAAAAAAATAAAAAAATACAAAACTGTTTTATATTTTGTTAATACATTTTGCAAACAGGTAATTTTTCTCCTTCATTGATGTACGCTGATGAGGCTACACTGATGGGCACTGATAGGCTGCACTGATGGGCACCGATAGGCTACATTGATGGGCACTGATAAGGCGACATTGGTGGGCACTAATAGGCGGCACTGGTGGGCACTGATGGGTGGCACTGCAGGGCATTGATAGGTGGCACAAAAGAGCACTAATAGGTGGCACTGATAGCTGGCACTGATGGGCACTGATGGGTGGCAGTGATGGGCACTGATGGATGGCAGTGATGGGCACTGATCAGCACTGGTAGGTGACACTGTTAAGCAGCACTGCTAGGTGGCACTGATGAGGCACCACTGGTGGGCATTGATAGGTGGCACTCGTGGGCATTGATAGGTGGCATTGATGTACTTGTGGGCACTGATTGGTGGGCACTGATTTGTGGGCACTGTGGGCACATATGAGGCGGTTTTCACCTCTCCCTGATCGGGACCGATGTCCCTTCAACATGAGCCGGTGATTGGCTTTTTTTTCTCCTTACGCTGTCAGCATGAGGAGAACAAAAAAATTATTACCGATTCTCTGTTTACATCACGTGATCAGCTGTCATTGGCTGACAG
>CM053037.1:84020405-84037654 GCA_028564925.1 Lithobates sylvaticus
AGAGACATCTCCGCTTTCAGGGAAGCATGGCGTCTAGCCCCGCCCTCCCCTCCATGGGCCCAACTCATAGCAGTGCTCCGCAGCGCGCCAAAACGAAAGCTGGCGGCATGGAACAACAAGGCGCAGCAAGCCCGGAGGCGCCAGTGGATGCATCTCTCACTCTGCAAGAAGTAGAGGTAGACACAGCTGCAATTACAGGCCCGATCCTGGAGGCCATAGCTGCCTCAAAAACGGAACTGGTAGGCCGCATAGATCACCTGGCATCTGAATGTAACCTCATCCGCCATGACCTGGATAAAATCAGAGGCAGATTAACAACGGCTGAGGATCGCATTTCAGAAGTGGAGGATGCCTCCCATGTACAGGGCTCCCAACTGGCGGAACTGAGAGAGATGGTTGGTGCACTACAAAACCGAGCTGACGATGCGGAAGACCGTCAACGAAGGAACAATGTCCAGGTGGTGGGGCTGCCAGAGGGTGCGGAAGGGTCTGCCACTACCACATTTGCTGAGCAATTCTTCAAAACCATATTGGCGTTAGGTGACCTCCCCCCCACATATGTGGCTGAGCGAGCGCACAGAGTCCCAACAGGAGTCAGACCGCCCGGTGCCCCACCCAGACCCTTCCTGGTAAGGTTTCTAAATTACAGAGACCGTGATATGATACTGGCGGAGGCAAGGAAACATAAGGAGTTGAAGTTTGAAAATGCACGCGTTATGCTGTTCCCAGACTTCTCAGCAGAAACACAAAGAAGACGCAGATCCTTTACAGAAGTAAAAAAGAGGCTCAGGGAGAAAGAGCTGAAATACAGCATGCTGTATCCGAGTCGCCTCCGCATCCAATACAAAGGTACTGTAAAATTCTTTGATCACCCCCAGGATGTTAGTGATTGGATGGACTGCAACGCCTGAGCTCTCACAGCAAACTGGAAGTATGGCACAACCGGTGCTAGGATCACGGTTTCTGATAGTCTTCTCCTTTTTTTTTTCTTCGCTTCTTTTCTTTTAAATATACCGCAGTTTTTGGGTCGCTGTAATATTTTTGTTTTTCTATTGCTTTTTTTTTTTTTTTATCCTGACCATCTCCAAGTTATTGAAATTTTCTGTCTCTTTCTTGTCCTCTGAGGAATAGCACCTGTCTCTGTCTAACATAGACCTGCAGTCGCGGCTGCCCAGGCTCACAGATTCCTGACAGAGCCTCCAGCACCTAGCATTGGAGCACTACTCCCATGAGGATCTAGACACTGCAGGACTGAAAAGGTATGCTTTTTCCTTTTCTTTTTCTTTTTCTTTTTTCACTCACTGCACTGCATGGAGCCATACAACAGAGTTTATGGGAAAGGTAAATTGACTGCTACATTGCCTGTGAAATACCTGTTTGCCCACAATGGCCTTATAGAAATGGTGCTAATGGCCGCACAATACAAGTTTCGGTCTATTCAGCCGGTCTTTTTCTCCTTATGACTTAAGCATTGAGACTCGTGTAGATGGCATGGACAATTTTTCCATCTTTAGATGCCGAACTTTCGACACGACCGGTTGAACTCTTTTTGGCAGTTTTGTTACAGGGTACAGGCTGCATGCTTGACTTTTTTTGGTTTGGGCCAGTTTGTAAGGCTCTTAGTTTCCAGTATAACAGCAGGGGGGGGAGGGGATAATTCAATGCCTTACGATGTGTATTGTTAAATGGTTGAGTGTACCTACCAAGTGCAACCCTATACAGCATATGTGTCTTGCAAACATGCGAATGCCCTCATGGGGTATCCGTAGTTTAAACTATATGTATGGAAATAATGGATAGCAGGTTAAAAGTAATTTCTTGGAATGTGCGGGGGCTAAATAATAAGTTTAAACGTGCAGCTATTTTCCACTACCTCAAACAGGCAAAGCCGCATATCGTTCTCCTCCAAGAGACGCACCTGGAGGGGAGTAAAATTCTGTCTCTCCGCAAGCCCTGGATACAGAAATAGTTCCACTCCACTTACTCATCATATGCCAGGGGTACTACCATCTTGATTAGTAAAGCCATTGCGAGCACTATACACCAGGTGATCACTGACCCCGGGGGACGATATGTGGCTTTAGTACTGGAGATAGGATGTAAAAAAATTTTATTGGGGAATATTTATGTGCCTCCTCCCTTCAAGATACAGATGCCCTATGATTTATGGGTAATCTTAGCACCGTATTTGTGCTTGCCAATGTTGCTCTTAGGAGACTATAATACCATCCTGGACTCGACATTGGACTCGTCCAATGCGGCCAGGCCGGTTTCGGCGGATTTGTGCTCCTGGGTGACTATGGCCAATTTAACGGAGGTTTGGAGGTGGAAACACCCGGGGGAGGTGGGGTACTCGCACCTCTCCTCTACACATAAATCCTCGGCCAGAATAGATCTGGCCTTTGGGAACTCCCTTATTCTTCAGCACCTCTATGTACCTGACTACCTGGCCGGTGGCAGCTCGGATCATAACCCGCTACAAATCACCCTGGCTTTCCCCTCAGGTGGTAGGGGAGGGGGTTGGAGATTGGCCTCCGGCTGGTTGCAGGAGGATCAGGTGACTACACAAGTCCAAACTGGACACTTTTTGGGCGACCAATGTTCACAGACCCACACATCGTTTGGGACGCTTTTAAAGCTGTCTCCAGGGGTGAGTGTATCTCTGCTATTAAAGCTGCTAAGAAAGACCGAGCCGCAGAAGGTGAAATCCTCTTGGCCAAGGAGAGGGAGTGTGCTCAATAGGGATGAGCCGAACACCCCGGGTTCGGTTCGCACCAGAACCCGCGAACGGGCCTAAAGTCCGTGCGAACATAAGAACCCTATTAGTTACAATGGATGCGAACATTCTAAATCAAAAGTGCTAATTTTAAAGGCTAATATGCATGTTATTGTCATTTCCTTTATTAAAATCTTCTTTCTTCTGGTCTTCCTTCTTCCTTTCTTCATCCTTCGGTTTCTTCATCTTCTGCTTCCGGCATCTTCTTCCATCTTCTTCTCCCATCACCTTCTTCCTCCGATCCGCTTCTTCTTGCTCTGGTCTTCTCGTCCGGCATCTTCTTTCATGGCGTCGGTGTTTCTTCTGGGCCGCTCCGCGCAATGGGAGGCTCCCGCTGTGTGAGGTTTTGGTGCGTCTGACAGGTCTTTTATAATGGACCCCGCCCCCTCTGACGTCATGGGGAAAGCCATAGGGAATTCCCCATGACGTCCCCATGCGCCAGAGGGGGTGGGGTTACCAGGTGGCCCCGCCCTCCATTATAAAAGACCTGTCAGACGCAGCGAAGCCTCACACAGCCGGAGCCTCCCATTGCGCGGAGCGGCCCAGAATAGACACCGACGCCGTGGAAGAAGATGCCGGACGAGAAGACCAGAGCAAGAAGAAGCGGATCGGAGGAACAAGATGATGGAAGAAGAAGATGGAAGAAGATGCCGAAAGGAGAAGATGAAGAAACCAAAGGATGAAGAAAGGAAGAAGGAAGACCAGAAGAAAGAAGATTTTAATAAAGGAATTGTCAAAGACCGTCTCCTGTCATTTTTACAATTTTTTACACTTTTTTGGTGAAATGGTAGGGGTACTTTTGTACCCCCTTACCATTTCACACGGGGGGGTGGAATAAGCCCCCCGCCTGCAGACCCCCACAACCAATGGCCAGGGTTGTGGGGAAAAGGCCCTTGTTCTCATCAACATGGGGACAAGGTGCTTTGGGGGGACCCCAAAGCACCCTCCCAATGTTGAGGGCATGTGGCCTGGTACGGTTCAGGAGGGAGGGGGGGGCGCTCTTGTCCCCCCTCTTTTCCTGCGGCCTGTCAAGTTGCGTGTTCGGATAAGGGTCTGGTATGGATTTTGAGGGAGACCCCACGCCATTTTTTTTTGGCCGGGGTTCCCCTTAAAATCCATCCCAGACCTCAAGGGTCTGGTATGGATTTTGAGGGGGACCCCACGCCATTTTTTTTTTTTGGCCGGAGTTCCCCTTAAAATCCATAGCAGACCTGAAGGGCCTGGTAATTGAATTTGGGGGGACCCCCACGCTTTTTTTTTTTTATCAATGACCTTTTTTTTATCAATGACTTTCAATGAATCTGTGTTACGGGAGCCGTCAATTCATTAGCCACGAGAGATTTTAAATACCTTTTTTTCCTGCAAAAATGACACTTTGTGCAGGGACAGTTCTAAGCACAGGAAACATGTGCCCTTTCACAGGCATACTATAGACACCCCCCAGATGTGATACTGCAAGGCTGTACTAACAGCACGCACACACTAATCCCCAGAATCACAGCACATATTGTCAGCAGTCAGCACACTGACACTGGAACACAATATACGAGGCCGCCGGGACGGCGGCCTTTTATAATGTGGGGCGTGTACTAAACCCCCTGAGCTATAATTGGCCCCAGGCATCCTGCCTGTGGACAATTATTGCTCTCCTCGCCGCTGGCTCTATGATTGGCCAAGCATGCGGGTCACAGTGCATGCTTGGCCCATCATCAGCCAGCAATGCACTGCGACTGGCGCAGTGCATTGCGGGACGCTCGCATCACACGAATTTGATGCGAGCGGCCAAAATAGTTCTGGGCTCGCCGAGCGCCAGGCCCATCCCTAGTGCTCAACAGCATGCAGACTCCCCCTCGGAGGTCAATTACGTGGCCCTACTTGCAAACAGGAGATTGGTAGCCCTACATTTCGATAACTTGGCGCATACTGAAATTAGGCAAAGAGCCGAGACAATTTTTGCTGAAGGGGATAAGAATGGCAAATTACTGGCCAATCTGGCAGCGGAACATAGGATACCTGTTAGCATCCCGGCAATCAACGGTAGGAGGGGGGAGATGGTTACAGAACCGGAGGGTATCCTGGAGGAATTTACCCATTTTTACAAATCTCTTTACACACCGATCACCTCTTATGACCAATTGGAACTGGAGGGGCTACTGACAAGCCTGTCCATTCCACAATTGTCTGACACTGACATGACCTCTCTAGATGAGGCCATCTCGGTGATAGAGATTGAGGCGGCCATAGTTGCATTCCCTCCCCATAAAACCCCGGGTCCTGATGGTTTCCCCGCAGACTTCTACCAAACTTTCAAGTTACAACTAGCCAGTAGATTAAACCTATTATACTTACATTGTAGAGAACGGGGAGCTTTACCGGCCTCAATGATGAAAGCCTACATGGTGCTTCTCTTGAAACCGGGCAAGGACCCCTTGGAGTGCTCTTCGTATCGTCCCATAGCACTACTTAATATTGACTTAAAGATTCTTGCCAAGGTGCTGGCCTCAAGGTTAGCCAGGGTCATTTCGACTCTGATTGACATTGACCAAACGGGCTTCATGCCAGGTATGTCGACAGACACAAACCTTAGGAGACTCTTTACGCACATACAGTTGGGGAATGCTGAATTCCCCGAAAAAATTGTTGTCTCTATTGATATAGAGAAAGCCTTCGACTCTGTCGATTGGCAATACATGCATACGGTGTTGGAGGCCATGGGGTTTGGTCCGGGTTTCCGGCAATGGATTGCGCTGTTATACAGCTCCCCAAGGACGGCGATCAGGCTGGGATAACATGGTCTCGGACTACTTTGAGATAGGGAGGGGAACGAGACAGGGATGCCCTCTTTCCCTATTTCTCTTCTCGCTAATGATGGAACCCATAACTAGGGCCCTCAGGCAATTACAGGAAGTGGGAGCAATCCAGGTAGGGAGTGTGGCCGAATATATAGCATTGTATGCTGACGACATGCTCCTGTTCTTGAGAGACCCTGGGCCGTCGCTTAAAGCAGCTTTGAAAGTCCTAGATAAATTCGCCCTGTTTTCCGGGCTCAAGGCGAATTGGAGCAAGTCGTCCATACTACCACTGGGCTCAAATACACTTACCCGGAAAGACAACACCTTGCCACTTAGGTGGGTCTCCACAATCACGTACTTGGGGGTCAAAATAACTGCAAACATTCAGGACTATATGTCAATTATTCTGCTCCCATTAGTACCCAGGCTTAAACAAATGACGGTGACCTGGAAGAACCTCTCCCTGATAGGGCGGGTCAGTCTTATAAAAATGAAATTTCTATTGGCGATTCTATATTTTTTATGCCATTCCCCAGTAGGGATCCCAAGAAAAATGTTTCAATCTCTCTATAGCATCATTGGGTCATTTATTTGGTCACCACAATCCCCTCGCATAAGTATAAAATCATTGCAGGAACCATGGGGACAAGGGGGCCTAGCATTGCTCGACTGGCAAAAATACTATTTGGCAGGCCAAATGGTGGTTGCCAGGAAATGGCTGACGGCAGAGGAAGGTGACTCCGCCACGGTTGTTGAAGCGGCATTACTGGGCTCATATGAAAGCTTGAGATTGGCCCTCTACAGGGGTCCAAAATCGTGCCTACCCTTGACAAGCTCCATGAAGGCCACAATTAAGGCCTGGGAGGTTACCACCACTCTGATGTCACCCAGTTATGAAGGGGTTACACCCTCAGCCCCAATATGAATGAACCCGAAACTACCACAATTTCTCTCATTCCCTGACCCGATGATCTGGGCGTGTAAAGGTATCAAGGTCCTAAATGACATCACTAGAGAGGGGGAACTCTGCACCTTTGATAAGTTAAAGGCAAGACATGACCTTCCGAATACCTATTTTTTCGCTACCTGCAACTGCGTCATGCTTTTCAAATCCAGTTCTCAGGCCTACGAATAGAGTATTTGCCATCTGACCTGGAGTCTTTGCTGACTTCGGAGGACTTGGCCAAACCTCTTTCAACTGTCTAAAAATCCCTCTTCAAAAAGACCCCCCCTGGTTTAGTTAAGTGTAGAAGGAAATGGGAGAGTGCGATCACAGATATACAAGGTGAAGACTGGGACGATATGTGGGATCATCCTTTCAAACACCTGGTCTCAGCGAGGGACCGACTGATACACTTAAAATGTTTGCACCGTGTATACTTCACCCCTGTATGTTGAACTACGTTAGTTCTTTTGTCCACTTGTTGTAGTGGAAGGTTGCCTGCATTGGGCTGTGTTTATGTGTGTAGTTTAAATTGTACTGTTTGTCTGTATGTATGTATGTTTGTAATGTACTGTCTTTTAAAATTTAATAAAAATGTTTTTCAAAAAAAAAATATTTACAAAAATGTGAGGGGTGTACTCACTTTTGTGAGATACTATATATATATATATATATATATATATATATATATATATATATATATATATATCCCTTACAATTAAAGTATTTGAATAGGTAGTACCCTAGACTGTGCTTCCAAGAGGGAAACAAATCAAACACAGAGATTTCTTTATACTCGTAAGATCCTGACTTGGGCATCTGGATATATATTTTTGTAATCTCTGGAAGGGATGTTCAGCTTTTGGTAACAGGTAAAACAAGAAGTGGTATATTATATAAAAAAAAACAACTGTGGAGAACCCTGGCTCTATCCCATGCTTTTTTACTAAGGCAGCCATAACTGCTTGTGACAAGCTGGGGTCCTTAAAATTGAATTATTAATCCCAGCTATACTGGGCCAGAACTAGGGTGGAATCTGTGAGTTGCACAGATCCAGCAAGTGTCCGGGGCTGTAAATGCAGCATCCTTAAGCCTCATACACACGATCGGACCGTGGACCAACTTTCCTGTGAATTTTTGTCCAAAGGGTGTTGGCCCCAAGTTGGTATTGCATACACACGGCAGGACTTTTTCAGCCAACTTTCACCAAATCACTTGGTTTTTCTGCTCTTTACCGCCACCTTTGGTCAACTTCTGTATTGTTGTCTGATCTTTTGCATTGGTTCTGCATTGGTTTGTACAAAAGTCCGTTGGTTTTGTGTACACACGGTCGGACTTTGGTCCATCGGACTTTTGTTGGCAGAAAGTTGGTCCGTTCGCACAGCCAACAAAAGTCAGATGAAACCTGGAAAAAGTTGGTCCAATGGAGCGTACACGCGGTCGGATGTTGGTCCAAAACAGCTAATTTGCCTGTTGGTTGTCAAAAAGTCCAATCGTGTGTACGGGCCTTTAGAGTCGCCTGGTCTGCTTCCATGTGTGAGTTTTAAAGTTAATATGGCTACCTCAGCAAGAAGCTGGAAGGCTGAAAAAAGCCAATCAATTAACTTGGCATGCTTTATTGGTTTACCTGTCGAAGAAAAAACAAAACTTCTGGCCCTGCAAATGGAACCAAATATCTTTATATCTTGACTAGCTGTATAAATATATACTCTTTTTATAGCCCACAGGCTTTGCTAAACCATGGAGCTCTGCTTCTTGAGCTGGGGAAAAAGGATCCAATGACTCTGAATACAGAGTATCCTTCTGGGTGATAAACTGCATACTTAGTATAAAACCGGGAATCAAATCTACAAAAAATGAAATATCTGGGTCTTCAGGGTGTGTGTTCTGCACTGGGCTCACAGCAGCTGATTCCTACGTCATCAATTTAACACATGTGGTTTTCTTTGTCTCCAGCCTCCTCCAAAAGAGGCAATAAGGTGGCTGGATTCAAATGTATGCATTTTTCATTGTTAGATTTGTACATAAACAAACAAATTAATTTTTTGAACCTTTCATTAGACAAACATTTAGTTAGCTGTATATTTGCTGCGCAGAATGTGGGACCATTAAAAATTAAATATTTGACCAAAATAATGTCTGTAAACTTGTCCAATAGCACCTTTGCATAAAGCTACTGCTCTGATATATTTGGGTGAACCCTTCATTACTGGGTCCAGCTTGCATAAATATATTACATTGGCTTGTAAGACAACTTTTTTCCTGACAATATTAGTTTCCATTTGACATTATATTCTTGATGTCATAACATAATAAATGGTAACAATACCCTGCAGTCATGCAGAGATGTCCAATAAATTCAAAGTATGCCACTGCACTTACAATGAAAAGGGACACATCATTTCACACATTCTGCTTTGGATTTCAAAAATAAAAATAAATAAAACCAAAAGGACCAACAATTGTATATGACAGAACAGAAAGCTCTCAGCCACATCAAAAACTATACAATTTGCTGCAGGTGGCATCTATCCTAACAGGGTGTGTGGACTTGATGTGATGGGTCTGTTATATTTACATTTCATTTATTATTGCTCTCACATCATGGACCGCACATTAAGTTATTATCAGACCTTTAGATTTCATTTTTGTAGAAAAACTTCCTATGTATCCCATCCATCTTGGATTTGTTAAATATTATGACAGCTATATTCCAATTAACATAGTATCTCTAGGAAAACTGCGCTGGACAATACCTAAAAAAGAAAAACCTATAGTAGCAACATTAAGTGCGATATTACACAGAAATGTATGGGACATAAAAAAGGTTGCGCTAAACTTGAATAATAAGAATAATAAAAATTACAAAAAATGTGATAGTGAAAATCACATGAATAATGATGAACGTGAATTACAGACAAATATAATGACTAAAAAAACGTCCAGAAATGATCCTGTGAAAAATAGTGGCAAACGTGAATTGCAAACAAAAAATCTATAAAAAAATATATAAAATAAAAGTCCAGAGATGATCCCGTGAACAGAAGGCAAAAAAAAAAACTCCAAATACAAGTGCACTGCAAAGTGACAGTCCAAATAATGATGGTGACAGCAGTAAATGAGGTGAATGTAGTGCTAGCAATCCCACCACTGTCTGTAATGCCTGCTTACCAGCTTTCAGAGACTGCAAACTTGTGGCTACTGCCCAGCCAGGGCCTTTTCCTCACGGTTGCTAGACCGATTACGTCATCCAATGTATGGAGGTACCATTCAGGCTGCTGGGCTGTGGGCTCCAAGTTTTTTTCCACCAATAGCTGAAGCTCTTAGTACCCCACCTTGGGTATGATGGGGGCTCGTATGTAAAAAAGAAAAATGCCAGAGAGGGACCATAGGTAAAACCCTGTGGGCTTGTTTATTAAAATGTATACACAACAAGTGTGCATACAAACATTTAAAAAGGGTAAAAAATTGCGGCCGGCCGGCTGCAGTACTAACGCCAGTGCTGTACGACGGGACGTTGTGCGCGGTGACGTCAGCATGTCGCTTGTTTAATAAACAAGCCCTAATGGGTTTACTTCCTCTTTGTTTCCCTGCAAAGGTAAAGCATAATAGACTACTATGCATCGCATAGTAGTCCATTATGTGTCACTTACCTGACACAGGAGCCAGCAAAGTCACCACTGTCC
Source organism: Lithobates sylvaticus (assembly GCA_028564925.1). Taxonomy (NCBI): domain Eukaryota; kingdom Metazoa; phylum Chordata; class Amphibia; order Anura; family Ranidae; genus Lithobates; species Lithobates sylvaticus. The sequence continues at coordinate 84,030,603 of CM053037.1, forward strand.
CCTTGTGTACGGAGCCTCCATCTTCTTGGTGGGTCTCGCGGCTCCGGCGCTGTAGTTCGACGGCGCCGTGATGACGTCACTCCCACGCATGCGCATGGGAGCCGCCACTTGCAGCATATCACCGTTGAGAGCGGCATAATCAGTGCGCCTGCGCGCCACTGTCTACGGCGCATGCACCGTAGACAGCGGTGCCTGTCTTTTGGCTAATATTTCTTGAACCTACAGGTAAGCCTTAATCTAGGCTTACCTGTAGGTCAAAGTGGTTTGTAAGGGTTTACAACCACTTTAATTTTACATAATTTCCCTTTTTTAAATGCACTGCTTCCACTATCAAAGGATATTCAATTTGTGTAATACACGGTTAAATGTAACCTTCATTTTATCATGTTTGGAAAACAGATTTAAAAATAATTGTGATCACATTGTTTATCATTAGATTAATTAACCCGGCACATTTTGTTATAAGACCCCTTTCACACTGGGGCACTTTGCAGGTGCTACAAATAAAAATAGCGCCTGCAAAGCGCCCTGAAACAGCCGCTGCTGTGTCTCCAGTGTGAAAGCCCGTGGGCTTTCACACTAGAGCGGTGCGCTTGCAGGACGCTGAAAAAAATCCTGCAAGCCGCATATTTGAAGCGCTGTAGGAGCAGTGTATTTACTGCTCCTAAAGTGCCCCTTCCCATAGAAAGCAATGGGGCAGCACTGCAAACCCGCTGCAGCGGCGCTTTGCGGGCAGTTTTAAACCTTTTTCGGCTGCTAACAGGGGTTAAAACCGCCCCTCTAACGGCCGAATAGCGCCGCTTAAACGACGGTGAAGCGCAGCTAAATATATCGCTGCTTTACCGCCAAAGCCTGCAACACTTCAGTGTGAAAGTAGCCTAAAGCCCCATACACACGGTCGGATTTTCGCATGGATTCTGTCCGATCGGACAATGTTGTTGAAAAATCAGACCGTGTGTATGCACCATCGGAAAGTGTACGCCGTATTGTCCGACGGACAAAGTCCTATCTCCTGCTGGATAGATTTTCCGACAACACGGTCCGATCACACCAAATCCGATCGTGTGTATGGTAGTCCGACCGGACAAAGTGCTACGCATGCTCAGATCACATTACAAGACCAAAGCTGTTGGCTACTAGCCTCTACGTAGTCCCGTCGTAGGCAACAAACGTCACCACGTTCAGAATGATCGGATTTTCCGACAACTTTGTCCGACCGTGTGTACGCAAAACCAACATCAGACAAAGTATGACGGACATGGTCTGACGGACCTGGTCCTCGGATAATCCGCGCGTGTGTATGGGGCTTAAAGGTTTCAACATTCACACACAAATATCTCTCTAAAATCGCTTGCATTTTTCCCATTTGTACACAAGACATGCATATGATTCTCTCACTTTCTTTTAACTCTCTTTAATTATACCCTGCTTAACTTCTGCTTTCCTTATTTTGTTCTGATATCCTTTGCATTGCATGTATTGTAATCCCATACTTCACATTCTCTAGCTTCTATGATCAGACGGGCAGCCATAGTGCTCATCCCATCTTCCCTCTCTGACAACATATAAAATATTCTGTTTTGACTCTCATTTCTCTGTTTTGACTACTAGTTGTAGTGCCTGACCCCAAATCCATCCCGCAACTTAACATCAAAATGTCCCTTTCTGTCTAGCGTTAATTGTCACCCTTGACCCATCCTGCTCACATAGATAGCTGTTTCTCTAGCTATTTACTCTGCATGATTCTTAGTCCCTGTGGACTTTGGTAACCCAGTTACCTATTGTGTATCCATGTCCACTTTACCTATTAATCTAGGGGCTCAGTATAGGCGGAACCGCACCTTCGGTTCATATATTTTATAGCGCTCCTCTTGCGTTGGGCATTTTTGAGGGTCTCTTACCCTTCATTCCCTTACTTAATTGAATGCCCATAATGTACTACATATACCTGTTAATAGCACTATTCTTCCCTTTCTTATCTATAACACTCCGATAGACAGTAGACAGTGACAACATAACATATAACCACCAAACAATACAGTTTGATTAAGGGGAGTAAAATAGGTACCCTTTGACCTGAAAATGCCTTACCGATCAAGGAAGTCTGATAACTCAAATGTAAGCAAAAGGCTTACCTCACCCAGCTGATTATCAGAAATTCCCGGATCATCTCAAGTTCCTCGTTTCGGATTCTCAGGGTCACCTGCAAATCCTCTCCTGGCTGGCTCGCCACCTGACATGGGAATTTCTAGATAGGCAACTCCTATCCTTATATTGATTAGTGGTTTCAAATTAATAACTACTGCAGTAGGGAACAGACACAAAAGATACACTGCACAGATTTCCAAATAACTGTCCTCCTTTATTATGACGCAATTGAAGGTTTTTATACACATGATTATGTAGGTATCACATTAATATTACAATTGTACTTTTATGGTAACAAGGGGCGTAAGGTATGCAGACTAATTCTAATCAGGACTCAAAAGAATGCAAACATGTAATGAAAACATTATTAGTGCCATATGCACAGTGAGGGCAATGTGCAATACATACAAAATAGAATACAATTATATACAGAACTTACACATTTCCTTTACAAGTCCAACCTATGTGTGTGATTATATGTCAGTATTACATTGTATATCTCTGTATGATATACAATGTGAATCCATGGTAAAATGCGGTCGTTCAGGTGCTTATCTAATAGTTTTTTTAAACTATCGATGCCCGCCGCTAAATCCACTGCCTATAGCGCTAAAAATAAAAACCACAGTGGTAATCAAATACCACCAAAGAAAGCTCAGTTTGTGGGAAAGAAAGGACATCAATTTTATTTGGGTACAGCATCGCAGGACAACGCAATTGTCAATAGTTTTTTGAAACTATCGTTGCCCCCCGCTGAGACCACCACCTGTGGAAGGGAATTCCACATCCTTGCCGCTCTTACAGTAAAGAACCCTCTACGTAGTTTAAGGTTAAACCTTTTTTTCTTCTAAATTCTAATGAGTGGCCACGTGTCTTGTTAAACTCCCTTCCGCAAAAAAGTTTTATCCCTATTGTGGGGTCACCAGTATGGTATCTGTAAATTGAAATCATATGCCCTCTCAAGCGTCTCTTGTCCAGAGAGAAAATAAGTTCAGTGCTCCCAACCTTTCTTCATAACTAATTTCCTCCAGACCCTTTATTAGCTTTGTTGCCCTTCTTTGTACTCGCTCCATTTCCAGTACATCCTTCCAGAGGACTGGTGCCCAGAACTGGACAGCATACTTCAGGTGCGGCCGGACCAGAATCTTGTAGAGTGGAAGAATTATCGATTTATCCCTGCAGTTAATCCCTTTTTTAATGCATGCCAATATTCTGTTTGCTTTGATAGCAGCAGCTTGGCATTGCATGCCATTGCTGAGCCTATCATCTTCTAGGACCCCCAGGTCCTTTTCCATACTAGATTCCCCCAGAGTTTTCCTCCCCAGTGTATAGATTGCATTCATATTTTTGCCACCCTGTCACGTACCTGGTGGTGCGAGCCCGAGATTGCAGGGAGAGGCCTCCCTTGCGTCTCCCACTCCTGGTCCCCTGGTGTGGGAACAGGAGAGCCAGGAGTGAGGAGGAGCACGGGTGCCTGGCAGGATCTACAGACCGGTGGGAAGGAAGCAGGTTAGCTGAGCTGGCAGGATCTTGGTAAGCAGGCTCACAGGTAAACTGGATAGCAGAGCTGACAGAGTCTCTGGAAAGCAGGCTCACAGGTAAACTGGATAGCAGAGCTGGCAGGATCTTTGGAAAGCAGGCTCACAGGTAAACTGGATAGCAGAGCTGGCAGGATCTCTGGAAAGCAGGCTCACAGGTAAACGGGATAGCAGAGCTGGCAGGATCTCTGGAAAGCAGGCTCACAGGTAAACTGGATAGCAGAGCTGGCAGGATCTTTGGAAAGCAGGCTCACAGGTAAACGGGATAGCAGAGCTGGCAGGATCTCTGGAAAGCAGGCTCACAGGTAAACTGGATAGCAGAGCTGGCAGGATCTCTGGAAAGCAGGCTCACAGGTAAACGGGATAGCAGAGCTGGCAGGATCTCTGGAAAGCAGGCTCACAGGTAAACTGGATAGCAGAGCTGGCAGGATCTTTGGAAAGCAGGCTCACAGGTAAACTGGATAGCAGAGCTGGCAGGATCTCTGGAAAGCAGGCTCACAGGTAAACTGGATAGCAGAGCTGGCAGGATCTCTGGAAAGCAGGCTCACAGGTAAACTGGATAGCAGAGCTGACAGGATCTCTGGAAAGCAGGCTCACAGGTAAACTGGATAGCAGAGCTGGCAGGAACTGAACAATGGCTTGGCAGACAGGCTCACAGGTAAGCTTGGACAGCAGAGCTGGCAGGAACTGGACAACGGCTTGGCAAGCAGGTTCACAGGTAAGCTTGGATAGCAGAGCTGACAGGAACTGAACAACGGCTTGGCAGACAGGTTCACAGGTAAGCTAGGATAGCAGAGCTGACAGGAACTGAACAACGGCTTGGCAGACAGGTTCACAGGTAAGCTTGGATAGCAGAGCTGACAGGAACTGAACAACGGCTTGGCAGACAGGTTCACAGGTAAGCTAGGATAGCAGAGCTGACAGGAACTGAACAACGGCTTGGCAGACAGGTTCACAGGTAAGCTTGGATAGCAGAGCTGACAGGAACTGAACAACGGCTTGGCAGACAGGTTCACAGGTAAGCTTGGATAGCAGAGCTGACAGGAACTGAACACAGGAAACGGAACCACTGAATGGACTGGAAGCCAACAGGTGATCAGGCTTGTACAGGGGTCAGACTGCAGACTGGATAGAGACTTAGCAAGGAACCAAAGTTCATCAAAGAAGCCAGGTAGAGGATCTGAACTAGAAGCAAGGTACAATGGATCAGGCAGGAGGATGGTCAAAGGAAGCCGGGGTCGGGTACAGGCAGAAAGCTGGATAGTCTATGGCAAGCCGGGTCAAAGGAACAGGTATAACAGGATCAGGTTTCTTTTACTACACCACAACGCTGTAGAGCAGACAGCAAAGAACGTCTGCACTGGTCAGGCTTAAATAGGCCGGCTGGTGCTAACTAGGGCGCGCGCCCGTCTCCCTGTGCGCGGTTGTGCACGTGCCCGCACCCGGGCGCGCATGCGCATGCGCAATGGAATCTGAGAGCCGGGACGGCCCGGGTTTAGATTTCTGGCAGGATCTTCATGACACACCCAAATGCATTATTTTACATTTTTCTACATTAAACCTCATTTGCCATGTAGTTGCCCACCCCATTAATTTGTTCAGATCTTTTTGCAGGGTTTCCACATCCTGCGGAGAAGTTATTGTCCTGCTTAGCTTAGTATCATCCGCAAATAAAAACAAAAACAAAATAAATAGATTGGTCCCAGCACAGAACCCTGGGGGATCCCACTACCTACTTTTGACCATTCCAAGTACTCCCCATTTATCACCACCTTCTGAACTCTCCCTTGTAGCCAGTAGGCGTTTATGGGGAACTGTGTCAAATGCTTTTGCAAAATCCAGATACACCACATCTATGAGCTGTCCTTTATCTAGATGGCAACTCACCTCCTCATAGGTTAATAGATTGGTTTGGCAAGAACGATTCTTCATGAATCCAAATTATACCATTCTCATTACTAAATTCTTGTATATAGTCCCTTATCATCCCCTCCAATGATGTTAGGCCAACTGGTCTGTAATTCCCAGGGATGTATTTTGGGCCCTTTTTAAATATTGGTGCTACATTGGCTTTTTTCCAATCACCTGGTACCATTCCAGTCAGTAGACCGTCAGTAAAAATTAGGAACAATGGTCTGGAAATTACTTGACTGAGTTCCCTAGTAGATGATAGGAATGTTAAAGGGAACATCTACCGCAACATACAGGGATATACAATGTAATACTGACATATTATCACAAACATAGGTTGGACTTGATGGACTTGTGTCTTTTTTCAACCTCACCAACTATGTAACATAGTGCTAGCGTTAGGGTTATTAGAGTGCTAAGGGGTTAGCATAGTGCTAGGGTTAGGGTTAACATGCTGCTTAGATTAGGGTTAGCATTTTGCTAGGGTTGGGGTTAGTATACTGCTAGTATTGGGGACTGGGGTTAGTTATGTTGAGTTAGCATTAGCATTGTGCTAGGGTTGGGGTTAGCGTAGTTCTAGGGTTGGGTTTAGCATAGTTCCAGAGTTAGGGTTAGGGTAAGCATAGTCTTAGGGTTAGCATAATGCTAGGGTTAGTGTTAGGAGTTGTATCAGGCCAGGATTTGAATTAGCATAAGGTTAGGGTTAGCATAGTGATTATTTGATTATGTATGTATTTACCATATTTTTCCTTTTCGGTTTTGATTTTCTACTTCAGCTTCTAAATGCCCTTGCAGAAACGGGATACAAATTTCAGAGAAGCATTACCTCCATGTGACCATTTATTCATCACTCTACAGTAAGTTCAAAATCAAGGTGGAAGTGCCACTTAAAGAGGAGTTCCCATTCTAAAAAAAAAATTTAAAGTCAGCAGCTACAAATACTGCAGCTGCTGACTTTTAATAATCGGACACTTACCTGTCCCAGGGTCCAGCGATGCGGGGGATCCCTGCTCGTCTCCCCCTCCTTTTCTGTTGTTTTGAGTTACAGAGGAGGTCTAGGTCTAGAATTATTGTTCTTGCTCTAATGACCGTGGCGATACCTTACATGTGTGGTTTGAACACTGTTTTCATATGCGGGCGCTGCTCACGTATGCGTTCAATTCTGAATGCGAGCTCAGCAGAACAGTTTTAACATTTTTTTTTTCTTATTTTTTTTACCTTTTTATTTTTTATTTTTACACTGTTCTATTAAAAAAAAATAGTGTCACTTTTATTCCTATTACAAGGAATGTAAAAAAACGTAATAGAAAAAAATCATGACAGGACCTTTTAAAAATGATATCTGGGGTTAAAAAGACCTCAGCTCTCATTTTTACACTAAAATGCAATAAAAAAAAAAAAAATGAAATGTCACTAGAAAAAAAAAAAATGTGGTTTTAGAGCTATGGGCGGAAG